>BSQZ01000001.1:32432187-32462187 GCA_033239005.1 Lamellibrachia satsuma | reverse complement strand
ATATGGGTGTTTGTGTTTAATGGAATTAATGTTTCAGTCGACCTCCCATTCTAATCAACCCACAGCGATCAGCGAAAACACGACAATCTAATCGCTTGTAATTTAAACAAATGTTAGTTGATTGACGAGCCCGGGGCAGACAGAGGCACGTATTTAGTTAGGTCAACGCTGTAGATGTTACGACACCATTGTTTTTTTGCATGCAAAGGTTTTCCGTTTCTTGTTTCGTCTGAGAATAGTCGTCTTTGTGGACAATGGGTTTCCTTGAAACTTTGCACGCTCACAAATCGTGTGTGGCGTCAACTGTTTATATTATTGTTCGCTTTGCGGTGTAGGATAAAACACATGGGTGAGCATGCATTATGTCGTACCTCCCAGACTCAATGGTGCTGGCGGGGATTTGGTCCCGTTCCGGGCCAGTCATTAGTAATGTCTCGGAAAGTGCTTAAGGACGACTGATTGAAAGTGTTCATTGTCGTGTATGACTGCTTTGAGTAAACAAAGTAACGACGATAGTGGAACAAGTGCTACAATTACAGTTGCAGTAGCCACTGCACCAAGTACTTAGAATCACGACTTTTCTGGCTGACACAGACGTTAACACTGCGACCATTCTGACACAAAATGGCGCTGAAATTGGGGAGGGCTAAAATCCGGTAGAAATAAAATAAAGTCAATTGTTTGATAGACTTTTTCTCTGGATTTCCGTTTAACAGTTTTATGCGAACACTCGGCCGTTCAGCGACAATCGTGCGAATATAGCAGCGAACAGGTGCGGAGAGTTTGATGTATTGACCATTAAATGTCCATCACGCATAGAGACGTGGCCTTGGCACGTTCGGTCGTCGACCGAAATAGCCCGTCCTGTGTTTCAGCGGAGTTCCGATTGCAATCTTCACGGACGACGCAGAGTTTTATATAATGAGTGTTGATTATGTTTATCGTGCAACCTTTTCTCCGGTGGCAATCAGGTGGTAGGTGTTAATGGAAACTATTGTGAAACTTCCTGTTTCAAGCGGTGATTCAGAGCTGGCGTACGACGCGTGCGTTCCGCGGCTGTGGAGCACATTGTCTGACACGCCTCTCATGTCGGATTAGTGTTAACAGATTGTTTGTGACGAAGGTATTGATATTAAGCAATTGGAAGCCAAATGTAAACATTGTGGACAACGTTTAGTCGATGTGGCGCGTGAACTCTCTTTTACGTTTTCTTTCTTTTTACGTTGATGTTAATTCTATAGTGGGGTGGGGTGCCCGGTGGGGTGGAGAATGGGACCCGGGGGTGGTGGAGAGGCGTGGAGACGGATGGTTGAGATAGCAGTGAAACAGGATCAGGACCGGAAAGAGAAGGAAATTAAAACAAAGACCAGTATCGATGCCAGCCTCACCCCGGACTTCAGAAATAAAGAGGAGATAAACAAGTATACGCCATACTCTGTGAGACAATCTAAGAAATGTGTTGACATGAACGCGCCTTCTCAATCGTTCTCGTAATCGATGTTCAGACTTATTCCGCCACCAACAACGAGTCGGGACCCGTGGCGATTGCAATTGACGTCTCCATGTTGTCTAAGCACCGTAAATCACAAGTGACCCGAGGCGACCCAATTGTAATCGACGAATTTCATGATTTACGTTCGCACCTTCCTTCTGGACTGACGTGTTGCCATGGTAACACACCAGTAATCAATCACGAGATTTGTTCCCAGAGATGCACTCTGGGAACTGTTGTGTATCGACCAACCCAGCCACGACATAATTGAGCTAATATATTCTGAAACCAGCGGTTGTTGCACCTATTGCCACGTCCCCTATTGCTGTAATTACAAGAACATTATTCGAAAGTCTCACTTCCATGTTATTAGTCCAATATTTACTGGGCTTATTTGGTCGCGTAGTTTATTTATGTCGGTGGTTAGATACCCCAATTCTCACTGAAGCTTTTCAGAGCAGGCGTTGACACGACTTCTTCAGGAAGTTTGTTCGAACAATCGATGACAAGATTTGTAACGAAGTGTATACGAATCTTTGTGTGGGAGTACGTCGTCCTAAACTTAAGTCACAAAGGAACTTAGTTGATAGGTGTTTTGCTGAGTTTCAGCGCTTTCTTCTGAACTCTCTCTCACCCATGTATACCAAAAAAAAAGTTTCAAGTTGGTGGTCGTATGTAATGGATTCATAAAAGGCCTTTATTATCGCCTGCTTGGTTTTAAGTATGTATATGCGTAATTGAGGCTTTGTCTTATTTTAATCGCAATCATATTGTAGCATTGCAGTTCAACAGCCACGCTGATCTTCCATGATGTCATGTGTAAACACTGGCTGCTCTCTGACAGTCATTACGTGATTAGTGATTAACCCGTGACCCGAGAATGCACGGGCGTCAACACGCGGATCGCATTCTTTGTTGTGCAACGAGGTAGCACTCGGATGTATGTGGCTTTGCTGGTGCACTGCACAATGGCCCTAAAGCAACACAATGACCCGAAACAGCACAATGGCCCTAAAGCAACGCGATGACCTTAAAGCAGCACATTGGCCCTAAAGCAGCACAGTGGCCCTGAAGCTACACAATGGTCATAAAGCAGCACAATATCCCTAAAGCAGCACAGTGGCCCTGAAACAACATTATGACCCTAAAGCAGCACAGTGGCCCTAAAGCAGCACAATGGCCCTGAAGCAGCACAATGGCCATAAAGCAGCGCAGCACAATGGCCCTGAAGCAGCACAATTAGCATAAAGCAGCACAATGGCCACGAAGCAGCAAAATGGCGCTAAAATAACATAATGGCCCTAAAGCAGCACAATGACCCTGAAGCAAATAATGGCCACGAAGCAGCACAATGACCATGAAGCAACAAAATGGCCCTAAAACAAAATAATGGCCCTAAAGCAGCATAGTGGCCATAAAGCAGCACAATGACCATAAAGCTGCACAATGGCCCTGAAGCAGCACAATGGCCCTAAAGCAGGGTATATTTTCATTGGGGGGAGGCGTGGAGACGGATGGTTGAGAAAGCAGTGAAACAGGATCGGATGCCGGAAAGAGAAGGAAATTAAAACAAAGACAAGTATCGATGCCAGCCTCACCCCGGACTTCAGAAATAAAGAGGAGATAAACAAGTATACGCCATACTCTGCGAGACAATCTAAGAAATGTGTTGACATGAACGCGCCTTCTCAATCGTTCTCGTAATCGATGTTCAGACTTATCCCGCCACCAACAACGAGTCGGGACCCGTGGCGATTGCAATTGACGTCTCCATGTTGTCTAAGCACCGTAAATCACAAGTGACCCGAGGCGACCCAATTGTAATCGACGAATTTCGTGATTTACGTTCGCACCTTCCTTCTGGACTGACGTGTTGCCATGGTAACACACCAGTAATCAATCATGAGATTTGTTCCCAGAGATGCACTCTGGGAACTGTTGTGTATCGACCAACCCAGCCACGACATAATTGAGCTAATATATTCTGAAACCAGCGCTGTCGCACCTATTGCCACGTCCCCTATTGTTGCAATTACAAGAACATTATTCGAAAGTCTCACTTCCATGTTATTAGTCCAATATTTACTGGGCTTATTTGGTCGCGTAGTTTGTTTATGTCGGTGATTAGATACCCCAATTCTCACTGAAGCTTTTCAGAGCAGGCGTTGACACGACTTCTTCAGGAAGTTTATTCCAACAATCGATGACAAGATTTGTAACGAAGTGTATACGAATCTTTGTGTGAGTGTACGTCTTCCTAAACTTAAGTCACAAAGGAACTTAGTTGATAGGTGTTTTGCTGAGTTTCAGCGCTTTCTTCTGAACTCTCTCTCATCCATGTATACCAAAAAAGGTTTCAAGTTGGTGGTCGTATGTAAAAGGTCTTTATTATCGCCTGCTTGGTTTTAAGTATGTATATGCGTAATTGAGGCTTTGTCTTATTTTAATCACAATCATATTGTAGCATTGCAGTTCAACAGCCACGCTGATCTTCCATGATGTCATGTGTAAACACTGGCTGCTCTCTGACAGTCATTACGTGATTAGTGATTAACCCGTGACCCGAGAATGCACGGGCGTCAACACGCGGATCGCATTCTTTGTTGTGCAACGAGGTAGCACTCGGATGTGTGTGGCTTTGCTGGTGCACTGCACAATGGCCCTAAAGCAACACAATGACCCGAAACATCACAATGGCCCTAAAGCAACGCAACGTACCAGCGCCCTACGCCTTAGTCATCAACTAGACGAGGTTAACGCAGTATTTGGAAGAAGAAGAATAAAAAACAAATACCAGAGCTAACGCATTTATAAGTATAACAGTGGTCACGTGAGATCACGTGACCACTTGCGAACCTACCGATGACGTAATCAACGACTGATCAACAAAAGAAAAAAGGAACCAACAACCATCAACACTTGAGACTTATGTTGACACACTAAATCAATATTAAGTTATTGTGATGTTGCTTTGAGTCACCAAAGTCTCAGAAAGCCACGCAAATGTGGCAAGAAATGATTATGCGTGTTCTTGACAAAACAACATAAATGATGTTCATACACTTAGCACCAACTATCGCCATACTATCATGCATAATAATTATGAAAGAAATGATTATGCGTGTTCTTGACAAAACAACATAAAGTATGTTCATACACTTAGCATCAACTATCGCCATACTATCATGCATAATAATTATGAAAGAAATGATTATGCGTGTTCTTGACAAAAACAACATAAAGTATGTTCATACACTTAGCACCAACTATCGCCATACTATCATGCATAATAATTATGAAAGAAATGATTATGCGTGTTCTTGACAAAACAACATAAAGTATGTTCATACACTTAGCACCAACTATCGCCGTACTATCATGCATAATAATTATGAAAGAAATGATTATGCATGTTCTTGACAAAACAACATAAAGTATGTTCATACACTTAGCACCAACTATCGCCATACTATCATGCATAATAATTATGAAAGAAATGATTATGCATGTTCTTGACAAAACAACATAAAGTATGTTCATACACTTAGCACCAACTATCGCCATACTATCATGCATAATAATTATGAAAGAAATGATTATGCGTGTTCTTGACAAAACAACATAAAGTATGTTCATACACTTAGCACCAACTATCGCCATACTATCATGCATAATAATTATGAAAGAAATGATTATGCGTGTTCTTGACAAAACAACATAAAGTATGTTCATACACTTAGCACCAACTATCGCCATACTATCATGCATAATAATTATGAAAGAAATGATTATGCGTGTTCTTGACAAAACAACATAAAGTATGTTCATACACTTAGCACCAACTATCGCCATACTATCATGCATAATAATTATGCGTATGTATTTTCAGCATGTGTTCCCGATGTGAAAGCATTTACATTTACATTAGAGTCAGAGTCAACGGCGACATGAGATTGTGCAATACATAATAATAACGACGTAACACTTGAATCATAGTTATATTAATCATTCAAGATAACGACACACTCTACCAGTCACTCAACCTAATTGTTGAAGCGATGCCGCTGGCAATGAGAACAGATGTGACATTTAATGTTTAGGCGGTTCCTTGTTGTCTCTGGCGAAGCGCAGCTACATCCAGGTTGCTCGACCGAAATAGTTGTACGTTTATTTATCGGTTTCTGCCAGTTTGCTCATAAATACAGACCTTGAGCATCCGCGTGCATAGAATCTGAAATGATGGATCGCGTGTGGCTTACACCCTTCTTTGCAAAGCACAGTTTTCGTGGTTCTGTCAACATTGGTATGTTTGATATGGTGCTTTAGTTCCGACTCTGGGCGCGGCGTGCCTGGATGGCAGCTACATCTGGGGTCGCGTAATTGGGTCACGCGTGCCGGGAATGCGAAGTGAGCGATAAAATATAGACGATGTCAATACATAGAGCATACGCGGATTGTATTAATGTGCGTCATAGTAGGCTTCATTTCAATGCTGCTTAGTGTTTATGGTTGATTTTTTTTACTAAATAATTGGCAATTAATAGAACCAGGAATTATTATGCGTGCATAACATTTTGTTGCTTAGATGCACATTTGTTTTAGTGGTGTCAGATTAAGTGTTAATGGCGATCTCAGTGTAGATGGCGATCTCAGCGTTAGTGGTGACGTCGGTGGTGCCGCGTTAGTGGCGCCGTTTTTGCTTCGAAATGGAAATACGTGACGAGAAAATAAACGCGACATGACATTTCATGCGTCTGACCTTGTCACGTGTGCCAGTTAGCTCTCTCGCAGTAAATCATTCTTGTTTTGCGCGTGGCCTCAGCCAAACATCGATGTCAACCCAGATAGGCGATTTATCGTTGTCGAAGTGGTGCATTCCCGACAGTTAGACAGCAGGGGCAGCCGGATGGTCAAAGCCGGTACTCGGTAGTAAACACTAAGTAGCTGTGTATACAGATAAAACTCAGGCCCATTTCCCCTTCGTCATGTCCTTTCTGGAGAGCAGAACCGTTGTGTGGTAACAAGTAAAAACATACGGCATTTTAAAATAATCGTAATAGGATAATTAATTATTAATAAAAAAGTGCTATATCCTATCTTAAATAAAATTGACGCACACGAACGCACACGCACGCACGCACGCACTCACGCACGCACGCACGCACGCACGCGATAGTTCTGCAGCACTATAACAAACGATGCTCTCGGAACTTCACCGTTCAGGAAGTTGTTCAACCGACGAAGGTGAATAGATATCATGCTTTATGATGTGCAGGTCAGTATGACTTGGTTTGTGCTAGTCATTATGACCTAGCTTATCATGTCACAATGACCTATGCTAATCAAGTCATTATGGCCAGGCTGGGCAGGTCATTGTGACATATGTAAACTCTCCATCGTCGCAGTGGAAAGGAACACACACACACTTCTCACTATCGAGTGCAGAAAAAAAAATGTGGCGTTATCGTACATATCTTGGACTTGGAACTGCTACATATAATTTATGCGAACGTTTCTTTCTTTCTCTCGCACTTGCGTGTGATAACGAAGACAGAGACGCCATCTTTTACCAGATTTAAAAGCGGACATGTCTCAGTGTGCGGACATGTCTCAGTGTGCGGACATGTCTCAGTGTGTGGACATGTCTCAGTGTGTGGACATGTCTCAGTGTGCGGACATGTCTCAGTGTGTGGACATGTCTCAGTGTGTGGACATGTCTCAGTGTGTGGGCATGTCTCAGTGTGTGGACGTGTCTCAGTGTGTGGACATATCTCAGTGTGTGGACATGTCTCAGTGTGTGGACATGTCCCAGTGTGCGGACATGTCTCAGTGTGTGGACATGTCTCAGTGTGTGGACATGTCTCAGTGTGCGGACATGTCTCAGTGTGTGGACATGTCTCAGTGTGTGGACATGTCTCAGTGTGCGGACATGTCTCAGTGTGTGGACATGTCTCAGTGTGTGGACATGTCTCAGTGTGCGGACATGCCTCAGTGTGTGGACATGTCTCAGTGTGTGGACATGTCTCAGTGTGCGGACATGTCTCAGTGTGTGGACATGTCTCAGTGTGCGGACATGTCTCAGTGTGTGGACATGTCTCAGTGTGCGGACATGTCTCAGTGTGTGGACATGTCTCAGTGTGCGGACATGTCTCAGTGTGTGGACATGTCTCAGTGTGCGGACATGTCTCAGTGTGTGGACATGTCTCAGTGTGTGGACATGTCTCAGTGTGCGGACATGCCTCAGTGTGTGGACATGCCTCAGTGTGTGGACATGTCTCAGTGTGTGGGCATGTCTCAGTGTGTGGACATGTCTCAGTGTGTGGACATGTCTCAGTGTGTGGACATGTCTCAGTGTGTGGACATGTCTCAGTGTGTGGACATGTCTCAGTGTGTGGGCATGTCTCAGTGTGTGGACATGTCTCAGTGTGTGGACATGTCTCAGTGTGTGGACATGTCTCAGTGTGTGGACATGTCTCAGTGTGTGGATATGTCTCAGTGTGTGGATATGTCTCAGTGTGCACACAAAGCAAAATAAGAAGACGCTGAACCATCGATGCAACGATTCGTGTGCTGCATTGAATGGATGAATATGATGAATAGGAAGCAATAAATACATTTCTTGCTATAATGCCTGAGCAGTGTACGCCAGGAGTTAACCATCACCACACCCCAGACTGCGTCAGACCACATGCGTTGGTCCAAGGTGGTGCGGTTAGTCATCCTTCTGGTACGGGCAGTGACGTCATTCATCTCCCTCGGGCACCAGCGGGCACGTTCAACAGGAACGTGAGCTGCTTATGAATAAAACAATTATGACCGATGACACTAATTACCCACGAGCCTTGTACATCGTCTTGTCGTGACCGCCAGGCGGAGCTAGTCAACAATACACGGCCATACATTGCCAAGGCCGTAAGTCATTGCTCCGCGCGATTACAACCGTTCATAACACCCCTGGCCAGTCTTTCCTCTATTTACGATTATTGTGCCAGGAACGGGCAAAACATGTATGCTATTTATGGATAGCAATCTAGCACCTAGCGGCCACATGTTTTGTTTTTGTGCGATTCATTCCAGATAAACTCTCACGCCTGCGAATATTTTCGATTACATAATCTTTTCTTTAAAAATACAAATGTAGGCAGTTGCGAAAACCCTAAAGTCGTGTAGTGGCCCTTTTTATTACGTCCCAGAACGTGCCCGAGACGTCTCGCAGCATGTAGACAAATTTAGTCAGTTCACGAACGAATATAATGTCATTATGCATTGAACATTTTGAACTCTGAAGAAGGCGACCAGGTTGTTGGTTGGAATGTCACGCTGAAATCGGCTATTTAGGATGGACATGTCTGCCCAGCCGTTTGTTGGTTAGAATGTCACGCTGAAACCGGCCATTTAGGATGGACATATTTGCCCAACCGTTTGTTGGTTAGAATGTAACGCTGAAACCGGCCATTTAGGATGGACATATCAGCCCAACCGTTTGTTGGTTAGAATGTCACGCTGAAGCCGGCCATTTAGGATGGACATATCTGCCCAACCGTTTGTTGGTTAGAATGTAACGCTGAAACCGGCCATTTAGGATGGACATATCTGACCAACCGTTTGATTGTTAGAATGTCACGCTGAAACCGGCCATTTCGGATGGACATATCTGCCCAACCGTTTGTTGGTTAGAATGTAACGCTGAAACCGGCCATTTAGGATGGACATATCAGCCCAACCGTTTGTTGGTTAGAATGTCACGCTGAAACCGGCCATTTAGGATGGACATATCTTCCCAACCGTTTGTTGGTTAGAATGTAACGCTGAAACCGGCCATTTAGGATGGACATATCAGCCCAACCGTTTGTTGGTTAGAATGTCACGCTGAAGCCGGCCATTTAGGATTGTGACGTAACGTGTGGATAGCGGTGACGTAACCATGCTCACGAGCAACCACAAACGCATTTGCGAGGACTTGTTACTTGGGTGAGACAAGGTTCGAAACGTTGGCGTGGTTTGATAACTAACCGCCGGGTTGTTACGGTTAGTGAGGGTTTATTGTCACACAATTAAACCGCTTACCCCGTAGTTCTGGAAATGTGAAACTTTGTAAAGTTGATTAAACTCACGTTATCAACACAATGGGCTCCTCTGACATCATATATGGCAGGCAACCATAATGTACTACGCAATCTTAATACGCATGAGAAATGCCAAATGATTCGTACAATGCTCTATGTCCGCTTGTCCAGTTAGATGTGACCAGCCACGGGCAAACACACAGTGACAAAGCCACAGCCAGTCAAGCAGACACTGAATGACACAGCCGCGGCCAGTCAAACAGACCTAGCGTTTGGTGTCACTCAGAATGACGCATCAAAACGCGAGAAGATATACGACTGTGTTAACCAAGTTATACTTCGTGAGCTGACACCAGGTAACTAACGGACGACACTCGGAAGGACTGTGACCCCCCACGCTTGACCCGGTGTCATCACAAGCAGTGCTTTATTTATGACCTGGGGGGGCGACGGGGGGGGGTCGAGGGTCTTTGCGAGATCCCACTGATCACAAGCCTTCTATATACCGAGCTACCTACAACCCCAGCAAACCAATGCCCTGAGATTCGTACTTCGTATAGGCTCGTCAAACCCACTACACGGTTTGACATATGGTATGATCATTCACTGTAAACAATATTAGTTTTACAAGCGCTGTCATCGATAAGTTAACTTTATTGTCGACACGACGGCCGTGACCTTCTCTGTGGAAAAATGACGTCATTTATTTTGAAATGGTTTTCTTTGTTATGACTGTCGAGGTCATCGTCTTACACGGGGCTTGTTGGAGTTGGAGTTGGCCTGACAAAGGGAAACCTTGGCAGGTACGATTTCTCACACGGACTATTAATAACTGGCCTTAGACCACTATTCTGATTCATCCGCCCAAGAATATCCACCTAGTGAACTATGCATTATGTGTGATTTCATAGCACCTTAGGGGTTCATAAAGTGAGTAGGTGTATTGCTTTTCTTGCCCAGTGTTCACATGAAAGGAGTTAACAGTCGCTGACCACTGGCGTAGTAACACAGTGGTGATAAGACTGAACTCATCAATATCTTATAATCAGTCTGCAGTCTGGTAGAAAATTGAAAGAATCAAAGAATCAAGATTGAGTGTATTTCCATACAAAAACGGATTATGCCAATTGCACGAATTCTACACACGAGGTAAGTTAGTTTATGTTTAATTAATGTTTTGCAAAAGAAAATCGTAGGACATATTGTCCAAGGAGCGAAAACGCTACAATTAATGGCCGCCAATCGGTCAACAAAATAATAATTATGGTGTCACTCTATATGACGCGACCCACACGTTCAGAAACCGCCGTGGGAAACTGGGTAAATTTGGAGCACAGCTTGGGGGAATTACATCCCGCAGCTAAATGGGTATTGTTCGGGTATAGCGGGGCGGGTTCTGTGTAGATACTAATTAGAGTATACAACACTCTATTGCGATGTGCACACAAATACCTCTCTTTAGACCACAGTACGCTACCGCAAACGTGTCGTTACTAATTAGTGAGCTAATCAATGAGATGCTGGCTGCTTTCAGCTAAAACGTTTCCGTATAAACACAACCGGAACATTATTGCTTCTAAGTGTTGAGTGAGTGTGTACATTTATACTCCATCTCATATACTTATGTTCTTGGGCATATTGTCGATGGTGTTGTTAGCGTTGCACTAACAGAATACGGGTTCCAAATTTATGCTTTACGGTCCTTTTTCACAAATGACAAACGGACTGCCGCTACACCGACAATATCATAATACACATCAAATATGTATATATAACCACCGTAATAGCACATGTTTCTCTCGGGGTCTACGACTGTAATGTAGACTTGACCAGACGTTATCTAAACACCAAACACCGACGCGTGCATGCATTCATTCATCGAGGTGCATACCCATAGCATTCTAAGCGCGCGCATGCACTACACAAAGAAACGTAATGTTGTTTTTGTGTCGAATGTTTACAGCCTAGACAGGAGCTGTCATCATTATGCAAACGTGTGCCTCGAATAAACGCAGGAATTCTGAAGCGAGCAGCAAAACTAGGTCACGACGCCACGGGCGCCGTCAAAATATTCGCCAGTGACCTGGCCTAAGGGAGGCAGCGTGACCTCACCAGCAAAACAACAAAAACAATATCATAAACATGAGTAACATGGGACGACAGCTGCGAATGTACGGGTGAAGGAGTAATCTGAAAAGAATTTTTACTTCCGCATTCTTGGCGTACTGTTTTGAAACCCTATTCGTTGTGGAACACGCATCTGTGAATGGTCTAACAGACACGGCCGTGGTTCTCAACATAATATATTACGTCGCGGACCGCAACAGTTGCTCTTTTCTAGAGAACTAAATTATGGCTAGCAGAGCTCCTTCTGAACAGATGTTAGAGATCCCCTGTCCCAAGCCAGCGACCCCAACACAAAAAAATGGAACACAAACATTGAAACGGTAGGCCCTGTGTCTCGTATAGGCAACGGAACGTTTTTCATAATGCGGTTAGCTTTTAAAAGGAACTTGCTATGATACGGTTAATTTACCTTTTATATTGTGCTACTATCTGGTTTCTTTCTACTAAAAAACCTATTACGACCTATTCACCAATAAGCACGTCACTATATGACTTTAATGGCGCCATCTGCCGACTAATGGTTTCACTACATCTGGAGCGGAACAATAATAACGTTACATCGTAGCTATTTCAATAAAATATGGCTTTCAATAAAGAATTTTGTAAGATTTATAATTCTCAACTGGTCCGGTTGCAATGACGAACCATCTCGTTCAGGATTTATACTGCCAACAAGACAATGCATTAATGTAGTTGGGGGTGAATCATGGATAAGTATCACACTTCTGTTCACTCCCTTTCCACCAACACTCTATTGTTTATTTAATTGTTTGCATGTTTAAGCTGATTCTTTTGTCACTTAACTCAAACACGGTGGACACAATACTATCGTCGCTAACTGTGTGTATCGCAAGTGGTGAGTCATACCCTAAGATAGTAAATGGAAGAAAATAGTCAGAACAAGCATGTTTCCTGCACGCGAAGGTACTCAAACTTGGTGTACAATACTGACAACTATATATGTGACGTCACTTCAATGAAACGTCATAACTTTGCACGCGTCATGCTATAACAAAACCCCCCTACCGTAAAGTGTAACTGGACGAAGCTGTTTTTTTTAGGCTGGAAATTATGACGTGACCTCAACCCTGACATCTTTATTGCGCATAATGGTGATTTTATATCTTATTTATACATATGTATTTATATATTTATATATATATATATATATATATATATATATATATATATATATATATATATATATATATATATATATATATTTTACTTAAATAACCGTAACCTATCACCAAATGATATTCTTACATGGCGGTGTTCGTTTTCAGATGTGATTCAGACGAGAGGATGGCGCCGGAGACGAAGCAGTACCGAGAGGTGGAGGACGAAGGTCATGCCCTTGACATCCTCAACAACGTTAGTGACCTGCGAAGGGAGGAACATCTGTTTGACGTCACGTTGACATCCGGGAACCTGCGCGTGCCCTGTCATCGGATCGTACTCGCCGGAGCCAGCAAGTACTTCCGGGCATTGTTCACATCGCGCATGCGCGAGTATGGCGCATCCGAGATTCAGGTGAGATAGGCCTGCTCAACGATAGAATTGACTGATGTATTTTTGTGTTTATTTATCTTGGTTCATTGCTGGTCCAAAATGCAAGAAACGCCTGTATGATGTCATACTGTATGATGTCATACTGTATGACGTCATACTGGACCGTGGCTGCTAGAGGTGCAGAGTGTTTGTTATATATTCTTTGTGTTATTTGGTACGTGTGGTTATATTGGTCCGTGCAGTTGCATTGGTCCGTGTAGTTGTATTGGTCCGTGTGGTTGTATTGGTCTGTGTAGTTGATGCTACTTTCTATCAATGTTGCATAATAGCCAACTTCATGTTGTCGTATCGGATGCTCCATGTAGTTTATGTTGTCTTATTAGATTGTCAGCATACGTAACGTATGTTGTTGTCTTATTAGATTGTCAATGTACGTAACGTATGTTGTTGTCTTGTTAGATTGTCAGCGTACATAACGTATGTTGTTGTCTTGTTAGATCGTCAGCGTTCGTAGCGAATGTTATTGTCTTGTTATATTGTCAACGTACGTAACGTATGTTGTCTTTGTTGGCTGTTAATGTTGTCCTGTCTAAGGATCCGTTAAGTTGATGTTTCGATCTCTAAAGTTGGTGTATCTCATAATTCATGTACATGATATTCTCTCTAAATCATACATGTAAATTGTGTTTTCTTTTATGACGGACCATGTATTTCCTGATGTTGTCGTATCTGGTGGTCCGTGCATTTAATGATGTTGTCCTATCTGAAGGTCCATGTATTTAATGATGTTGTTGCATCTGATGGTCCATGTATTTGCCACGGTCTGTTTCAGGTGGACGAGGTGCCGTCGGCCGTGCTCAGCGTCATCATTGACTTCGTGTACACGGGCCGCGCTCGCGTCACGCGCACCAACGTGCAGGACGTGCTGGTCGCGTGCAACTTCCTCGAGATACTGCGCCTGCGCGAGCTGTGCGAGGACTACCTGATCGACGCCCTCAGTCCCGCCACGTGCGTCGGCTACTGGACCTTCGCCGAGTTCTACTCGCTCGGTCGACTGGGCCGCCTGGCCCGCCAGGCCATGCTGCAGGACTTCACGACCGTGGTCGGCGAGGCAGAGTTCCTTGGCATGGAGTCGGGCGACCTGGCCGGGTACGTGGCCGACAACGGCCTGTGTGTCGACAGCGAGGACGACGTCTACCGGGCAGTGCGTGTCTGGATCGTGCACGACTTCCTCGCGCGCATGGGTGGCGACGTCTGGCGACTGATGCAGCATGTGCGCTTCCCGTTCTGCTCGGAGCGCTTCTTCGCCGACGTCGTCGAATCAGACGTACTCATGTCCGGGCCGGAGTGCGCGGGCTACATCGCCGAGTGTCGGGCTTACCACGCCGCCGAGAGCCGGCCCGCGCAGGCGACTGACAACGAGCGCTTGGTGCCGCGAGACGGCATGAAGGCCATCCTCGTGACGGGCGGCTTCTCGAACGAGGGTGAGGTGTACGGCGTGTTGCGTTACAGACACACCCTGAACACGTGTGAGCCGATCACGACGCTGCCACTGCGCCTCGCATTCTTCAGCGCGTGCGCCTTCGGAACGAGGCTCTACGTCACGGGAGGACAAGCGTCGTCCGGCCAGATCGTCTCGGACACGTGGTCGTTCTGCATGCGCACGCAGGAGTGGAAGCGACACGCACGCATGAGCCATGCACGCATGCTGCACTCAACAGCCGTGGTGGAGGGTCGTTTGTACGCCGTGGGCGGCCAGGGCAAGGGCAGCGACGCCCCGGCGCCCGCTGACACCCGGGACATTGACATCGTCGTGAACGAGGTGGGGCTGAGGACCGCCGAGGAGTTCGATCCCGACACGGACGAGTGGCGGCATCTACCGGACATGTTGAAGGCGGTGAGGCGACCGGCCGTCGCGTCGTTCTCCGGCCAGCTGTGGGTGATTGGTGGCAGTGTCGACACGATGGGCACCACGTCGACCGACGTCGTGCAGGTGGGTCCAACCACAATATCTAAAACTGTGCCAACCTCAGTATTTAAAAGGACGCCAACCACAATATCTAAATGCGTTCCAACCACAACATGTAAAAGGGTGCCAACCACAGTATTAACAATAGCAATATATATCAGGTATACACCCTTTCACTAGTGGGAGACTGCAACAGCCAGACTGCCCCCCCCCCAACACTCCGTACGTAGTGATTGTGACGTAGAGCCTACAATAATCCCACGATTTTGCGTTGCGCGTAGGAAATCCCGTGTGTCCGCCAAGTATGGTCATAGATCATAACATTTTAATAAATAAACTTATATAAGAGGTAATGCCTGCAACTATCTTAATAACAGAAGACAGTATGTATCGTATAACCAAGCAGACTCAAAATATATGACAATTACATGTGTAGTTCCACAAGGATCTATATTAGGCCCATTACTCTTTATTTTATATATAAATGATATTGAATATGTATCAGATATCCTAAATCCTATACTGTTTGCAGATGACACAAGTCTCTTTCATGCTCATACATGCTTCAACACTCTCATCGAAGAGGTAAACATAGAAATACAAAAAATCTCAACATGATTCCATACCAACAAACTTTCTCTAAACACAAAAAAGTCAAATTTTATTATATTCACACCAGAAGGAAAAAAATACAATATTAACAATGCCTTAATACAAGTAGATGGAAACAAAATAAAGCATGTCAAATTCACCAAATTCCTAGGGATATTTATAGATGAGCACTTAAGTTGGACAACACATATTGACAACCTATCAAAACAAATAGCACGGAATGTGGGAATGCTTAACAAATTAAAACATTTTCTCCCTATGTATATAATGAGAACTACTTGTTGTTCATTGATCTTATCACATTTACAATATTGCACTCTATTGTGAGAAAATTCATATTGTACAAACTTAAACAAACTAAGAATACTACAGAAGAAAGCTATTAGGATAATCACAAATTCTCATTACATCGCACACACTGATCCTCTATTCTCAAAGTTAAAACTATTAAAATTGGATGATCTATATAAACATCAACTAGGAATTTTTTTGTATAAAGCAGCAAATAACAAACTCCCAGATTCTATGTCATCAATGCTTACGAGAATACAAAATATCCACAAACATAATCTAAGAAACCAAAATAGCTATTATATCCAAAACATAAGAACAAACAGCAGGAAATGTACAATAAACTATTCAGGACCAGTATTCTGGAATGCATTACCTAGTAAATTAAAACAGCTTGTGTCCATTAACCAATTTAAAAATAAACTGAAAAAATTGTTACTCTCTAAATATCAATGACTTTACAGTAAACACTGCAAAAAAAAACTTTGTATTTGTACAAAATGTACTCTATATCTACATTTATTTTCACATGGTGGAGAAGACCGTGTGTTTCATGCTTATGTAATATTTAATGTAGTCAGGATCATGTATTAATGTATTCATGCTCACATTTAATGAATACATGACAGTTGTGTAGTTAGTGTATTATTTGTTCATATAATTCAAAGTACAAATTGTATGTTGATATTTAAGCAACATTTTTGAGACTAAATTTTATATTTGTATAACATATACTTTACATCTACCATTATTTTAACATGGCAGAAAAAGCCATGTATTGATGTTCGTGTAGTATTTAATGTATTCATGGTTCCTGCATTACTTAATGTGTTTATGTTCACATTGTAACGTATTCATGTGAAATAATTTGTTAGGTTATTAGTGTAGTATTTGTTTATAAAATTCTAGCTATAATTTGTATGTACATATTTAAGCAATTTTTTCCTGCATTACTTAATGTGTTCATGTTCACATTGTAACGTATTCATGTGCAATAATTAGTTAGGTTATAATTACAATTTGTATGTACATATTTAAGCATTTTTTTACATTATATTGTATTTCAATTACAATAATGTTGTGTAGTATATGTTTTTGGCTTAAGCCTAAGGAAACAAAATAATTATGTTGATTTATTTCTGGGTGGTCCTCGTCATAAGCCCCGCGGGGTTTCTAGAGGATCTCCTTGGTTGCTCTGCTATTCGTATAGTCTCTGACTCATATCATATTGTAAATATCTCAAAATGTATGCTTAGCCAAAATAAAGTTATTCATTCATTCATTCGCCTCGGGAAAGATCCATATATATGTCTCTTTTTCTGCTTAATACACTAGCATCTCTTCGTCTAAGTTCTTCTATTAGTTGCGGAAGATTCCAGCATTCATATTTGATCGCGGCGGATATTGTTAACAAAACAAACTAGTAAAGCGCTCGTGAGTGCTGGAAGCGGATTGTTGTGTGCTGCCGCCACGCGGATTAGTTTTGTTAAGTCCCTTATGTCGGATACGCTACATTGTGCGTGCACAGTTTCCCCAAAATCATCCACGGTGTCCACATCTTGTCCCGCCATTATCTAGGTCACTGTTCAAAACAAAATTTCACGAACTATTTCGACAAACTTCAGAATGATAATACCACGAACACCTATCAAGTATCGTTGTAGGTGTACGGAGTCTAATTTAAAGAATTGAATTGAATTGTGATGAACACGGAAGTAAAGTCGTGATCTGTCGCCAGGTGTACGACCCGACTACCGACCAATGGAGCTACTCGACGCCGCTGCCGGAGCCTCTGTTCTGTCCGGGCGCCGTCACCGTCACCGGAGACCGCCTGTACGTCTACGGGGGTCAGCGACATACCGTCTATCGCTACGAGCCCCGACAGCAACTGTGGCGCGCCCTGGGTATGGCGACCCAGGGTCACATGGAGGGGGGATGTGTCTACTGGCAGGGCAAACTGCTGCTGCTCGGAGGCAAGGGTGACGCCGGGCGCACGGATATCGTCGAGGCGTATGACGTACACAACGACAAATGGAGCCGCTTCGACTGCCCGCTTCCCAAATCCCTGTCGAGTCACACCGTAGCGCTCGTCAAATCCTGCTGAGTCATGGGCGAGCCCACGAATAAACTCAAGACTGTATATATATATATTGAATTTGAATGCGTACAAGGTGTGTGTTGCCAATGTTTCATGTAGGAGAAGTAGATAACGTTTCGCACGTTTAGGCAGATTAAAACTTGTCAGCTATACGGTCCGAACTGCCTACCTCTCAGATCAATGTCATAGATTGACCATTCGGGAGTTCCATCGAGAACCGAAAAGTGAACACGTGACTTTTGCGTTCTGAACCTGGCCGGCCTCGATGTCGTAGCTTATAATTCGCGGAGAACGCCGAACGTTGTTATATGTGTCTCAGTGTGATGACTGACCGACACTTCATTGTGATTTGTTATTGGAATCAACTGAAGAAACGTCGGCGTGAGTGGATGAGTGAATGAGTGAATGAGTGGATGAGTGAATATGTGAATGAATATGTGTGTATCATCACACTATTGTTATAAATTGCTAAGTTGTAATATTGTACAAATAAACGTTATAAAACCCCAAATGTACGTTTCACAATGCATGTTGTGGACATGTTGGGGACATGTTTAGCGTTAGTGGGCGAAGGCCTACTGAGGAATATGTCTCAAGTTATAATTATCTATTTTTCGGTAAGTCAGCGAACACGAGTTATACGATATGCAACATTAGTCACAGCCCATTGGACCCTCCATAATCACCCGGTCTGCTGTCGATCAACAACTCTACTTGACGTAACAGTTTTTTAATAGCTGAGAAACTGCAGATGTATCGCTGAGGCGGCCCCGCTATGTTAGTCCTGAAGCATGCCAAACTCGCACATGGACTGACGCTTCAATTGACCCCATAAAGTGTTTACCGTTTTGTATATTCACTATTTTTAACCTTATCAGATCTAACGACATAAGCAATTCGCATAAGACATTAAGACGCCAACGAAAAAAAATCGCGATAGGTTAAATCAGTCGAGGATGGAGTTTTAAAATAAATTCAGTTAACTGTGCGGCAGTACAAAACAGTCATGAAATAAAAAAAGTAAGCTGATAACCCTGGTCTGTTGATGACGATTGTCGTCCTCGATGGAAGTGTGTGTAGATGTACCATAAACAAACGCTAAGAATTGCCGTCTGCTGGCCATGGAGTTACATCATTAACCATGCCCCTATAAACTATTAATTTACTAACGGGTGTTTTATTTACGTCTGTGCTGCTGGCATATTCTGGCCTCATTCTACACGAAATCGCGTTTGATCATGTGACCCAAAGGCAACATCACGTGCACAGTATGGCGGCTAATTGTGAAATGTTTTCTATGTCACCTATAAAAGTACTCATAAGTAATTATTTGGAGCACATTTCTTCAGTTTCTTGACGCCCAATTATCGGTTGTATGTCACAGAATACACATGTGAAACGGTTAGTGCGTATTGGTTTTAAAACGTAAGTTATTAGTTCCGTAGCCATTTGGCTACGGAACTGCCAATTGGCGAGTTAGCAAATGCCCGTCTGGCCTTTCGCCCCAGAGACGAAGAGTGGGGCGAAAAATTTTGCCTAAAGTCCAATTTATCTCGTTTTCCGACTACACGTCCAGACTTATTGCCGTGTTAACTGCCAATATCCGTTGCTTGCGTCGAGTGTTGTGAACACTTTAGCACCTGAGAGCTTGTACATGATCTCTTTCGTGGTCGGCAGGATGTATTGCTCACGTCGAATAACAGTGTTGAGATGCTCCATGTCAACGCAGGTGCGTATATTGTGGTTGGACTTCGGTACGACAACCGTAGGTCTGCAAAAGTCAGTTGGTTCGGTGACTTTTGTTATGACTTCGAGTCGATCCATCCTGTCAAGTTCAGCTCTCACTTTCTCTAGTTGACGAATTGGTACACGTCGAGCTGTACTAACGCAATATGACTCTGCATCGTCTCTCAGTTCAATGTTTACCTTCCTGTTCCTTAACTCCCCCAGCTCTCCGAACACATCTAGGTCAAACACATCTTTGGAGTTGACATTGTTCAGGTGAGCAATTAGATGGAGTCTCACTGCTGCCCCTCGGCCAAGTAGATGTTCACTGCTGCCCCTCGGCCAAGTAGATGTTCACTGCTGCCCCTCGGCCAAGTAGATATTCACTGCTGCCCCTCGGCCAAGTAGATGTTCACCGCTGCCCCTCGGCCGAGTAGATGTTCACTGCTGCCCCTCGGCCAAGTAGATGTTCACTGCTGCCCCTCGGCCAAGTAGATGTTCACTGCTGCCCCTCGGCCAAGTAGATGTTCACCGCTGCCCCTCGGCCAAGTAGATGTTCACTGCTGCCCCTCGGCCAAGTAGATGTTCACTGCTGCCCCTCGGCCAAGTAGATGTTCACTGCTGCCCCTCGGCCAAGTAGATGTTCACCGCTGCCCCTCGGCCGAGTAGATGTTCACTGCTGCCCCTCGGCCAAGTAGATGTTCACTGCTGCCCCTCGGCCAAGTAGATGTTCACTGCTGCCCCTCGGCCAAGTAGATGTTCACCGCTGCCCCTCGGCCAAGTAGATGTTCACTGCTGCCCCTCGGCCAAGTAGATGTTCACTGCTGCCCCTCGGCCAAGTAGATGTTCACTGCTGCCCCTCGACCAAGTAGATGTTCACCGCTGCCCCTCGGCCAAGTAGATGTTCACTGCTGCCCCTCGACCAAGTAGATGTTCACTGCTGCCCCTCGGCCGAGTAGATGCTCACTGCTGTCTGGCATTACGTACATGCGAACGAACACTTTGTTGTGTTTTCTTTCTACTCTTGCAATGAACTGTCCTACATAATTCACTGGCCCACCTGGAGATTGAGGTTTGATGTTAACTAGCTTCAGTTTCGGCCTGTTTATCAGCTTTCGGTATGCTCTGTCCGATATTATCAAGACGTCTGCTCCACAGTCAATTTTGAAATTGTTTTTGTCCCGTTTACTTTTGTCTGCGGTTTCCAGAGACCCCAGATAGAATTAGTTGTCATCCAAATATCTGCTTTTTGCTTGCATTATCTCATGCACTTCAGTTTTCTTACCTCTGCACATCTGCACACAAAATGTCCCGCTTGCTTGCACGTATGGCAGATTTCTTCAGCTGCAGGACATTTGTTCCTAGGGTGATTTACATACCCGCATCCACCACACTTTCCGTCAATGACTGCTTTCTTGTTTTCGCGGGAAGTTTCTTTTCTTTGCGGTATTTCACGTGCTCGACTCGTGCTGCCGATGATGCGCTTGTTGTTGCCTCATTCTGATGATATGTCACGTGTCCTGCACAGCTCAATAGCTTTGTCCATGGTCAGGTCCGCTTGAAGTAACAGCCTGCCTCTCAAGTTGTTATTTTTGACACCCATTATGATTCTGTCTCCGATTAGTCCGTCCCTAAGTTCTCCAGACTCACAGTTAGCTGCCAATGTCTTTAGTTCAGTGACGTATTGATCAATGGTTTCGGCGTCATTCTGCGATCGCGAATTGACTTTGTAAAGTTCGAATGTGATGTTACTTCTCGGATTACAGTACAAGGTCCAAATGCTTGTATCAGTGGTGTTACATTGTCTTTGTCACTTTCCTGGATGGTGAATGTGTTGAAAACGTCAATGACTTCTTCGCCTATAGCACTGAGTAGAATGGCGCACGTCACGTCTTGTGTTTTCTTGTTGGCGCCAGACGCCGTGACGTATGACTGCGAACGTTATTTCCACCGTTTCCTGGTCTCCGACAAACCTCCACCTCAAAAATTCATAGGACTCGATGGTTTAATCGCGTCTATACTGGTAGTGTTTCTACTAATCCCACGCTGTCATCATGTAACGAACTTCGTTGGTTTCATAACAACGTCATCTAGTCGTGTGTAGATGTACCGTAAATTACATTACGGTGGTCCGTAGGCGCTGTGCAATTTGTCCAATCGTGACAGGCCGTTTCTCAGAACATCTAGCGACAATTAAATAATCTCGCTTACCCGACTCTCGATCGCCTTCGTGAATTCGCCGAGAAGAGTCAGTCCTCAGAGACATGGTTTGACTGTTACCGACTCCATTTTGTACAGTCGTCACCGTGAAGCGTTAGCAGCAAATCAGCGTCATTACAATAAAAAACATTACAATAAAAAACAATACACACCATGAACTGGCTCCCTCTGGCGAACGTCACTGCCATACGTAGGTCTCCCAATTATTTATACCACGTTTGAGGGTGCGTGACAGAGGTTTGTTGGGCCAACCACAAAATTCCCTCACCAACCTCTCACTACGCACTGTCACCTCCCACTCTCTGCCTGCGACACCTCTCTGATTGACACCAGATACTGAGGGAGACATTAAACATATTATTATCGATTAGCTACGAAAATCATGCAAATTAGAACAATTTCGTACACGGTTACTAAGAAACCACACTGAACTGCCGTCTTGCGCCTGGTATAACCCAATCAGTAGGCTGCTTTTATCAGACGAAACTTTCAATGCCGCCATTGCTGGAGATTTAAAATCTCGGTGAAAGGTCACGACGCGTCTTTGCACTGGCGACTCTTGGACGGTGTCATCGCCTGAACAAATGGCGGAACTATAATAATTATTATAGAAACTGTATCGTCGTATTTTATAATAAAAAGCGCTCGTGTGTCTGAGTATGGCGAAGTAAAGCCTGTCAAAGTGGTTACAAAGTAGAAGAGAATGTGGGGAAATATAAGTGCTCCTGGGAGTAATATATTGATATATACCCATGCAGGCATATCTTTGAATGTATTCAAATCAATGATGCATTGCGTCCACCAGTAGCCTCGACTTTCCAAGCTCCGGGGTGTGGCGCCACCAGGCTCCGTGGTGTGGCGCCACCAGGCTCCGTGGTGTGGCGCCACCATTTATCGCAAACACCAGAGCCTGGAATCAGAGTGTCGGTTCCGGTGTAACTGAAACGCTACAGGGATCATGCGTCAGTTAGATTTCCTGGTGTGTTACACGAATGTTGGGTACAGTAATTTTAGATATGCGTAATTAAAAAATCATATCGTCTGACAAAACTGCATTTGAGCAGACACATTGGCAGTTTGCTGGTAGAACATGTTGGCAGTGTAACTGGATTTTTATGATTTCAATAGGCGGAAGGATTTTAAAAAAAATTTTCGCCACATGTAGCGTGTGCGTAGTAATTTATGCAAAAACTGGTAAACATTGACGGGTGTGGCACGTTCAAGCATTTTAAGAGAGTTGGAAATACGTGATTTTGACTAAACTCGACCAGCAAGTCACTGAGATGATAACAACGGAAAGTAAGAAGTTTCAGAATTTGTGATGGTCTCGTTTTTTTATAATCGTACAAAACGTTAACATGGTCACCAATGGGAAACGTCACAGTAGGCTGAACCCTACATGCACCGAGTAATAGTAACGCTTCATGGTAACGCGTCATGGTAACGCTTCATGGTAACTCCTACACAAAATGGAGCGCAACACGGCGTTCCAGAGCGCCCGTATTTCACGTGAGTTCCGAGTTCATGACATCTAATTGTACGTAGCGCTCGACAAAAGTAAAAGGGATGCCCGTCACTCGGCAACTCGTAAATACGACTTTTATGTTTCGTGAACTCGTATTCACTCTGAATACGAGTTCACTGGACTGCAGCATAAATACGCTTCAGTCACGCACGTAGATTTTTAGTCCTGAAATTACGTTACGTGTGCATACTGGGGTTGCATATTTATATTATCATCGAAGGCCCATTATAACATGGGGCCATCTATAAAGTACGCCACACTCGGGGGGGGGGGGTTGTCTGGGTAATCGATACGGAGCGTTACATAGAAGTGGATGGAGACTTTGTGATCTACATATATACAACAATTCACAAAGAAAACAGCTTGGCTAGTCTAGCTGTTGATATATGATTGATACCGTTGTACCAATTTGTAGTTTATATTGTCGCACTTTCCACGATCTCGCGAAAAACATGTGACCGACAAGTTGACGGGTTGAAGCCTAAATGTCGACCCAGCTAAGGAGAATGGCATATTACCTGATCTAACGCGCAAAGTATATGCTTTCGACACTTGGACGACTTTTATTAATCCAACTGCGGATATAACTTGAACTATTCATACACTACACCAAATGTTTTGACACCAAATAACCGGATTCGCATTGGGCTAAGCATATTGATTAAAGAGTTTCAAGCCACAGCGTAACGTCTACGCCATAGCGTAATCCGCCACGCACGCACGCACGCACGCACGCACGCACGCACGCACGCACGCACGCACGCACGCACGCACGCACGCACGCACGCACGCACGCACGCACGCACGCACGCAAGCAAGCAAGCACGCACGCACACATGCACCCATACACATGCACACATGTACATACATACATACATACATACATACATACATACATACATACGTACGTACGTACGTACGTACGTAAATACATCAAACATACATACATACGTACGTACATACGTACGTACATACATATCCCCAGTAACTCAAGGGCAGATATCACATAATTTATTACGCTCGAAGAACATTACAGCTCCATTATCCGCTGGGTGGGTACGGACATTACAAATACCCCAATAATATACTGACACCATCAATTCCTGGGTGGACAATACAAACGTCTCAATAATATAATGACACGGTTGGTTTACTATTCAGTCTAAGCTGTGTTTAACGCGGACAGTCTATATACATACATTTCTAAAAGGGTAATCAATGTAGTGTCCACCGCACTGGTATTGTGACCAATAAAATATACCACTGGTCGAATAGAACGCAAGTGCAGCAAGCTTCTGTTCGCCTGCTCGCCACACTCCAGTCAGGAATTCGATTGACGCTAGAACTCCTGTCAATGTGGCAAGAAATCAGTGTCCTTCATACTGTGCGGTTCTTGTACCGTTATGTTCTTAAAATCAGCGTCCTTCATTCTGTGCGGTTCTTGTACCGTTATGTTCTTAAAATCAGCGTCCTTCATTCTGTGCGGTTCTTGTACCGTTATGTTCTTAAAATCAGCGTCCTTCATTCTGTGCGGTTCTTGTACCGTTATGTTCTTAAAATCAGCGTCCTTCATTCTGTGCGGTTCTTGTACCGTTATGTTCTTAAAATCAGCGTCCTTCATCCTGTGCGGTTCTTGTACCGTTATGTTCTTAAAATCAGCGTCCTTCATTCTGTGCGGTTCTTGTACCGTTATGTTCTTAAAATCAGCGTCCTTCATTCTGTGCGGTTCTTGTACCGTTATGTTCTTAAAATCAGCGTCCTTCATTCTGTGCGGTTCTTGTACCGTTATGTTCTTAAAATCAGCGTCCTTCATTCTGTGTGGTTCTTGTACCGTTATGTTCTTAAAATCAGCGTCCTTCATTCTGTGTGGTTCTTGTACCGTTATGTTCATTATTACACCAGAACGTGAACAGTGAGATAGACTAAACCAAATTCACAAAACCAGAGGGTATTCGAACATCACAACAATGTGCTGTAACGGTGGT
Source organism: Lamellibrachia satsuma (assembly GCA_033239005.1). NCBI lineage: Eukaryota > Metazoa > Annelida > Polychaeta > Sabellida > Siboglinidae > Lamellibrachia > Lamellibrachia satsuma. The sequence continues at coordinate 32,436,565 of BSQZ01000001.1, read as the reverse complement.
ACTAAAGGTCTTAATGGTGAAAATAGGCATTTGATGTAATGACGTTAATACATTAATGTAGATTACAACATGACACCGTGTTAATACAATCTACGAGCGACGTGATCCATTTCGTGTTTCCGCTACAACAATAATCTACTCGTACATAAAGCATTCACCTGACAGATCGTGTGCCGTTATATGGACAACTGGAACACTTGATGAGCGCCCTGGCGACATTAATTCTGACATCTAAAGATAAACATGGTCAAACTAGCTGACACCGACCGCAGATTGACTACTGCTGCTCCCGAGACAGCACCATGTTTGGTGGATAAGGATAGCGAGGACGTTGGATATATATAGAAGACGGCATCGCTGTCACAGGTAAGAATGCTGATATCACTCACTGTCAGTGTAGAGGTCAACAGCAAACACAATTTCACCGTCATACGAAGACTTATCGTTTATATCTTGCCTATATTCATTGGCTCTTTAACGTACCCATCCATCTGTTGACAGTAATTGAACGCTGTATACAGATTTCTAAATTACCCAACCCTTTGGTTTTGATACACGTCTGACGTCGAGTTTGAATTTTATATTGCATTGTAGTGAGCATTTATAATGCACGATTGGTACTAGCAATGACGCCGTGATTTGACATGTCAATGTCAGGTCTGGGTCGTAATCGTCTTTGCCTCGTCCTATGACACAAGTCCACATTAATACTGTATTTTTGTATTCTGTGCTACACTGACAGTACACTCACGACAACGTGATATTCAACAATGGCATGCTGTAAGTGGATTAACTCATATACATTAATGTGGTTGGTAAAGCATCCAGGTAGTCTTCGAAGAGAACATCTATTACGGCAGAGAGTTAATTGCAACGGCGATACATTATAACAAGTGAAAATTTATACTGGAGCCCATAACAGCTTCTGTGATGCATCCACATATAACAACTGCAGTGGCATCTTCAGATCAGATTCAGAACAAAGATGCATACATATGCCGCAACCAACCGTGTTGCTCCTTGACGAACCACCGAAGAGTATACTTATTGCAATGATTTGTTTTGTTATCCGGACACTTTCGCGTGAAAACTGCTCAGTTGAATGTCATTGAAAGCAATCGTGCAGGTTTACTGACGCCACGGTCAGGGCGACCATACCCGTACCCGCCCTGGTTTAGCATCACCGTCCGCGGACATGAATGGCGAGGACATTAGTACTAACATCGAGACTGACACGACATAGCGCCCTCATTAATACAACACTTTTGTGCCCTGCCCCGGCGCCCCTATGATAAATGCATACTTGACACTGCATGTGACACACCCATTAATGTAGATACAGTAATGAGGGTTCAATCTAGGATCTTGGAAAAGCGCGCCAATGTCCAACGCATTATTTAAGGGGCGAGCACTAAGTTTGAATACCTGAAGTTAGTTATGTGACGTAACTGTGATTCCACAAGGTCTTCATTTGCAGGAACAATGTGTATTGTTCCATATTAATTAATTATTTGTACGATTCAGTTCAATATTACAATAATATAGTTGTTTGGGAAGCCATTATTATAGAACTATTTTTACGAATATGTTGGTTTTTCTTAATAATGTATTATACCTATGTACGTATACCTATACCTATACTATACCTTTGGTGTATGACATGTGTATGCTGTTGTTTCTGATGCCAATAAAAACATTAGCCTTCAGAAGTATAAAACGATATTTTTTTGTAGAAAGTTGTTGAACACTACGCAGTTGACTGTCATTGAAAACATTCACACACACTTACTGACATCAGGGTAAGAGCGAATGGTTTTTTAAGCATTATATTATTATCTTAACTTTAATCAGTGTCCGTTGCCAATTGAAGACGGCATCGCCGGTGCGTGACATATAAAGTACTTTCGTCTAAGCAACAAGCGTATATACATTGACTGCTCTCAACAGGAGTGTCTGGACAGCTTCCATCATTTAGTTCAAGTCTATGTTTCGTTCTCAGTGTTAAGACATACGTCGAAACCAGAGCTTTCTCAGTTGACGAACCAACTCTGTGGAACTCACTCCACACGACGTTAATAAATTAATTTAGATTATGACAAGACACCGTGTTAATACATCCTACAATCGACGTGGTCCATTTCGTGTTGACGCTGCAACAATAACCTACTCATACATAAAGCATTTACCTGATTAATCATGTGCCGTTATATCGACAACTGGAATATTGGCGACATTCAATGGGATATATGGAAATAAACATGTACAATATGTGTTTATTGACTACTTTTATTATCGCCCATTCTTGTCGCCGGCAAAACACATTTTCTTTGCTTTGGTATTTTTAATTAAACGTTATAATTGTATGCTCTTAATATATTTGCTTCTGTAATATTTTAATTATTCAGCACGCGATAATGCACTTATAACTCCTCGTTAACTTCTAACAGGCCTAGGAGTCACAATTTAGTGATCAGAGTCGGCCCTGGTCAGCATTTCTAATTAAATAAATTAGTCTTGATGAAGTTGATCCTAGAATTGTGACTTCTTTCCCAGCAGCTGCACTTAGCCTTACCCATCACTGAGCATACAATTATGTATTTTCTCTTCGTGCTGGCCATTTGTTTATTATCTTTGTCTACATTGTTTAAAGAAAAATGCTATTCTTTTGATGAAGATATATACAATACATATAGACACTCTGAAATATTCATCAACAATAGTATACGATTTAGCTTCTCACAAACGTCATCTTTACATCTTTCTTATCTTCGACTATGTACACACAGAAAATGGTCTACAAAATCTGGTTGTAACCCATCATTTAGACTGTCTATCATCCTCCTTCTTGCAGGTGATATCTCAATAAATCCTGGACCAAACACATTTCAAAACATGCGCTTTGCCACTACTAATGTTCGATCTGTACGTCATAAATCTGCTGCCCTTTCTGATCTGATATTATCTAAACACATAGACATTTTAGCTTTAACAGAAACATGGCTATTAGCATCTGATACATCAGCCTGTCTTGCCGATATTTGCCCAAATGGTTTTTGCCTATACCATCACCCCTGTCGTTCAGGTAGGGGTGGTGGAGTCGCATTCCTAGTACCTGAAATATATAAAGTAGAAATTATTCATACACCTCAATACCAAAGCTTTGAGGTAATTTGTATTGTTATAAAACATTCATCCTTATCTGCTAATTTTATATGCATCTACCGTTCTCCTGCAAGCACAAATACATTCTTTGATGAATTTCCAGATTTCCTTGAAACCACCTTACAATTCCAAGAAGACATTTACATGTTTGGGGATTTCAATATCCACCTTGATCTACCATGTCCAAATACTAGATCATTCATGGATGTCCTTCAAACATATGCATTACATCAACACGTTTCATTTCCTACACACGTTCATAGTCATTGGCTCGACCTGTTTATTACTAGATCTACTTGCACTAACATTAAAGCAATATTCCCTACTGATGGTTTATCAGATCATCTTTGTGTCATTATCGATTTGCGGTTGCAAGTTGGTTCAAGATCTAGAAAAAAATGATCACATTTCGACCAATAAATAAAATTAACATAAATACCCTTCATGAGGATCTAGCAAACTCTGATCTTTTGATCAAACCTAAATCTACACTATGCGAGCTTGTTAATCAGTACAATGAAACATTAAATAAACTTCTGGATAAACATGCTCCGAAACAAACCAAAAGTGTACAAGTTCGCCCTCCATCACCATGGATGTCTAATGATATAATAGTAGCAAAACGTCGTCGTCGATATCTTGAAAGAATTTGGCGACGAACTCGTTCTCCAATTGATCGATCCCGTTATACTAAACAGCTACATATATGTAATCACATGATGTCAAAAGCAAACTCTGATTACTATACACATTTTATCACAACAAATTCTGAAAACCCTCGGCAGATGTGGAAATCTGTTAACAAAATTCTACATCGGCAGAAATTAAAAGTACTGCCTGAACATTCTTCATTGGATACATTGTGTAGTTCTTTTTCAAAATACTTTACAGATAAGATTGCTCGTATTCGATCAAATTTTGTCATTAATAATAATGACTATGATTTCCCTGAACCGCCACTTTCTGAAAAAACACTACAGAGTTTCACACCTGCAACTACTAATGAAGTTCTCACCATTATTAAAAAATATCCTAACAAATCGTGTGATCTTGACCCATTTCCAACACTTCTACTAAAAAGCTGTATCGATCCACTCATCTTTCCCATTACTACTATCATAAACCTTTCAATGCAGAGTGGAGTTGTTCCACAGGATTTCAAACAAGCTCTTGTAAATCCTCTTATTAAAAAATAAACTTTGTGCAAAGATGACCT
>BSQZ01000001.1:32417187-32427187 GCA_033239005.1 Lamellibrachia satsuma | reverse complement strand
TCATACCCAACAAGGATTGCTGCTGTGCACACACTAATAGTGACGAAGTCTGCCACAAATTGTGCACTGCCTGGTATTAAGCTGATGTGTATGATCAATTAGTAAACAATACCAGATAAGATTTAATATTATTGATATTTTCTACTGTAGCTAGCAACTGCCGAAGACAGTCTTTATCAAAAAACCCTTGCTGCTCTTAAACAAAGCGACAGCATACAAAGAGGGAAAAATACCTATGTGCAGACAAGCATACATAATTATATGTATATAGTGCTAGCTAGAGTATTTACAATGATATACACAAAAGTGGGGGAATAAACCCCCATACAACATTAAGATCAATTCGATATCTAGACATGTTGACACGTAATATGCAAGTTTCGAAAGCGTATCGACACAGAAGTACAAATACATCGGGAGGGTGGGTGGGAAAAAAACAAAGGGTCTAAACCAGCACAATGATGATACACAATTATACACAAGGGATCAATCATTGCAACTCGGCTAGTCACAACCTTTCCAATTTACGAGTTACCATCCTGCCATCAGGACAATTATTCTAATCAGAACAGCTATCTTGACAGAGCAGTGCTACCTAGTGTGTGGCAATCTTTGTCTAGTCTACTTTTGTATGTTTCACGGTTTAGTGGCACATAAATACAGCGGCTGAATGAGTTCATGCACCATACTGGTCGACTTGGGGAGCGGGGGGTATTAAAGAGATTATATCAGGCAGGATTAGCTCTGAACATTTCGGTTCTTAATATTACGTTGACATTAACATCTCGAACGTTAATTAACGGGGTTACCATCAACCCAAAAGGACTGAAATGATTCGTATCATAAATCATAAATCAGGGATCATTAGTTAACAATGATTTTTTTATGATCCGGTCGTGACACTGTCGACAATGGTCGTGTACTTGTAATACTATTGAAACTATAATATCCATTTAACGTGTTTAATTGACATACATTATTGAATATGTATTATGTACAATATGTAATTACATAAACATGTATATAAACAAAACATCGCTACACTGCGAGTATAAAGTCAATTACGATGAATTAACTTTGAAAACAAATCACATATAGCTTGAAAACGATTCATATATCACCTGTACTGAAGCACTCCTTGTCAGTCTATATTTCCATGCCGTTTATGTCGTCCACGCATTCGCTGAACGTCTCAGTTCGTTGTTCCGTTGTGTACGTCTCCCGACAATTCGTCCCGAACTGTTGTTGTATGATACAGTTTAACCCAATTGTTACGCTGACATAAATACTATTAATATACATATATATATATATACACACACACACACACACACACACACACACACACACACACACACACACACACACACACACACACACACACACACACACACACACACACACACACACACACACACACACACACACACACACACACACACACACACACACACACACACACACACACACACACACACACACACACACACACACACACACACACACACACACACACACACACACACACACACACACACACACACACACACACACATGAATAACAACGCAATGATAATCATATTAGTTCACAATTTAAGTTATACAAAAGACGACAAGATTTATGCCAACAATGGCTTAATTCTAGGTCATATCTAATAACCATAATAATTACAGTTGACGACTCTTAATAACTTAATAACTTTACGCAGCTTACTACTGACAATCGGACTACTTACTCGCGACTTACCACCGGTCTTTTCTTAACTATTGTGGTCATATCAACGCGAACTACAATCGAATGACCTCTCTTAGATCAATGGCCTGCGTATATGTAGTCTACCGGTCAGGGATTGGTGATACGCTTCAGTAATCGTTACAGCCTGTGCAATTACCTAAGGTAGTGTACATTGCTGCGACGACCGCCTAGCAAGGCTCAACAATACGTATAGAACAACCAAGCCACATTACTACGACTGTAGTGTAAACAGCGATGTAAAATAAATGTATAATATTCGCATCGTCACACAGTTGCAAGTGCACAAGGGTCAGGGTTCAGGCTTTTTCATTCTGCAAAGGTTACTTGGATTTATCACACATATTCTCCGAAATAAACAACAAATCAGTAAGTAAGACAGGCCAATCGATGGTCCACAAACAGCCACTTTTCTAACGATCCAATAAAGTAGTGCGTTGTTGTGGGCTCCATCTATCGTCAATTCTTCATATAAATTATATTTGTTACAATTTATCCCTGTTGCAATTATCCCTTTCCCCATCATAGTTTTTCTTCGAAACGTACAGGGATGCTTTACCAACCACATTAATGTACATGAGTTAATTCACTTAAATGACAACTTATGGCATAGCCAGAAGTAATTTTATATCTTGTTATGGATGGTGCTATTATGTCTTGTTATGGATGGTGCTATTATGTATTGTTATGGATGGTGTTATTATGTATTGTCATGGATGGTGCTATTATGTCTTGTCATGGATGGTGCTATTATGTCTTTTTATGGATGGTGCTATTATGTCTTGTTATGGATGGTGCTATTATGCCTTGTTATGGATGGTGTTATTATGTCTTGTCATGGATGGTGCTATTATGTCTTGTTATGGATGGTGCTATTATGTCTTGTTATGGATGGTGCTATGATCCAAACCCGGTTACATCCTAACACCCCTATGCCACCAACTGTGACCACCACCGCTCCTCTTCCATACCTCATAAGCGATATATATTTTTGTTTATATACTATTGTCTACCCTTTGTCATTATGTACAACAATACCAATACCATTGTTTCAGCAAGGCTGGCATATTGCATCTCACCTGTAATGTCATTAATTTATTTTTCGACAATTTATAAACAGCGAATGTATACTAACAACAAGGATGCATAGATATGTTGCAACCAATCGTGTTGCTCCTTGACGAACCACCGTAATTATTTGCCTTGTAATCCATACACTTCCGCGTGAACACTGCGCAGTTGACTGTCATTGAAAGCATTCATGCAAGTTTACTTGACACCGGGGTCAGAGCGACCATACCCGCGCCCGCCCGGGTTTAGTATCACCGTCCGCTGATATGAATGGCGAGGACATTAGTACTAACATCGAGACTGACACACAGCGTCCTCATTAATACAGAACCCTATATATATCCGTGGTCTAACCGTAGTGTATCCGTGGTCTATCCTTGGTCTAGCCGTGGTGTAGCCGTGGTCTAGCCATGGTCTATACGTGGTCTAGCTGTGGTCTAGCCGTGGTCTAAACATAGTACATCCGTGGTCTAGCCGCAGTCTAGCCGTGGTTTATCCGTGGTCTAGCCGTAGTGTATCCGTGGTCTAGCCGCGGTCTAGCTGTTGTGTGTCGGTCTGTATGAATCATATTTCGGGTGAGATGTCAGACGATTCAGGTCACCTTTGTGAACATTTACAAAGCAACAACGTGGTCTGCCCAATGATCTTACCCCTTCCCGCAGCTTGCTATAGACGCTGACGTTGACGTAGAATAATTGTGATGAGGAACACTGATGAGAGGACTGCTATGTAGTGAGACCCTCACTTATAACTTGGCCCAACCAGCGAACATCTAGTACTGTTCTGAGGCAATGCACGTGGAAAGTGTTTAGCCTCCTCACATGCACGGTGTATATCGGTCACATCTCACTGCTGTATAGTCGTACACCAAGTACGCACCCTAAATTTGTACCGACCGAGCAGCGAGATACGTGTTTGAAAAGACACGCTCAGAAAGACGCCCGATAGTTACCGAAGCGGATGTTTAGTGCGCTGCCAGGAAGGTGGGTGTGGTGGATCCAAGAGAGGTGAAGTTGTCAACAAACTGTCCGCTTTACGTGCACTAAAAGTTTTATTGTACAGTCAATGCGCTCTCCTGCATGACAAATACGATACGCACTCTTTGTTATGGAACAGTAAACATTGATAGTCATGCACCCATGCTGAAAACATGCACCCGCATTAATACGCTTTTCATGTCTGGCTCGGTGTCGGCTGACGTTAAACACGCAACAAGTTCCATTATAAACATACCCTTGACCCTGACTCAATGAAAAACTACTGTTTATTGGTGTCAAAGCGGCAGTGGTCTAGCCAGCAAAAACGACAATTTCTTGACACTTTAGACGACCCCTTAACACTGAGACGGCGCTGAGGCGGGGGTTGGACGGTGGTGAGGGTGACATTCAGATTGATCTATAGTATTCCATGGATAGAAGGAAAGGTGTGCTAATTATGCTGCTCAGTATGACGCTGTCGACCATTCGATTCTACACAGCCAACTGTGCAGCATAGGAGTAAAGGGCTCTGCACCTCAGTGGCTGGAGTCATACACGTCGAACAGGGCTCATATACTGTAAGTATTGGCGGATAATACAGATCGAATATGATGTCAGACTAGGGTCCGTTATGGGCGCAATTATATGGATGCGGTCGATGCATGTATAGAATAAATTAACTGGTCCTCGTCTTTGCCGTGTTGCGTGGCCTGGCGCCAGAGTACGTAACTGATCTTCTGACACTGTATTCACCTACGTGCAGTGTTCGACCTGTCGTTTGGTGACAGCTGATAGTTCCACGGTACAAGCTAGGTCAAGGCGGACGGTCGGCACTTGTATGTCGGGCTTTAGAAACACGCAGTATAGTTACTACTGAATACACGGTGTCGCCTCCGGAAAAAAAAAACTAATATATCTGATGTTTCAACACGATACAGATCAATTCGTCGAAAGGTTCAAGCAATTGTTTAACCGGAAATACGAGACATCAATGATAGCTGTAGCGTGACCATTTTGTGACAACATTTATTTTTCGCAAAGACCATCAGATAGCGGCTTGGATAGCATAACACAAGGTTCCTTTAATCATACAATTTATATTGTGCTGTTTTGGGCGCCATCGGCTGTAAGCTGTCTTCACGAAAGTAAAGCTTGTCATAACTTACCACCGCGACATTGCGTGGATGACAATGTCGATCAATCTTGTTGACACATCTGCTCATCCTCCTTGTTTCCTGCTGTACAGGGGTGAGGGTCAGGTACAGGCTCTTCCTTCTTGTTCCCTGCTGTACAGAGGTGAGGGTCAGGTAAAATATTGTCGAGCCACTCTTTCTGTTTTTTCTTTCCATAGTTTTCTATCGGCTGCTCCCTCTCTCCATCTTTCATCCTCCCCCGATCTTCTCATGTCCCTCCTCACGCAGTCCTCCCATCTCAACTGTGGCCTTCCCCTTTTCCTGCGTCCTTGATGTTTTTCCACCTCTACTCTCTTTGCTAGTTTGCTTGCATCCATTCTTACCAAGTGGCCTGCCCATCTCATCCTGCTTCTTACCAATCTTCCTGTTAGGCAGCATTGCATCCCAACCTCTTTCCTTAGGTCGTTCATCCTTCTTCTGTCCACCCTCTTTGTTCTTGTTATTCGCCGAACCCAGTTATTCTCACACACTTGCAGCTTCTGTTGTTGTTGTTCTGTCAACGCCACTGTTTCCAGACCATACAGGCATGCTGGTGTAACACATGTTCTCAGGACTTTCCCTTTCAGCTTTTTTGAAATTTTTCTGTCCAACATGACTCCCTCTAACTTTCTCCAAGCATTCGCTCCCGCTTGTGTCCGACGTCGCACTTCTGCCGCTGAATGCCCATCCTCCGTAAACATTCCTCCGAGGTACACAAAGCCATCCACTTGCTTGATCTCCTTACCATCCAACCTGATGTTCAACTTCTCTCTCTGGTGTCCAACTCACATCACTTCTGTCTTCTCTAGGCTCATTCGCAGTCCGTGCTTCTCGAACACCCCCTTCCATTCCTCTAACACTTCTTGTTTGCTTTCTGCTATTATTGCCAGATCATCTGCATACATCATCTTCCTGAGAATATCCTTCGTGCTGATCTTCCTGCTGATCTTCCTGCTGATTATTTCCATCGCCTTGATAAACAGTAAAGGGCTAAGGGCACTTCCTTGCCTCAAACCGATGTTAACTAAACACTCTTCTGACAGCCCAGATCCAACCACAACTCTTCCTTTTGTTCTCTCATACATTGCTTCCACCATCCTGACTTCTGCTTCTGGCACTCCCATCCATCTCACTGTTGCCATCACCATCTCTCTAGGGACTGTGTCATAGGCCTTCTCCAGGTCCACAAATCCCACTGTCATTCTCCCTTGCATCTCCAACCTCTTCTCTACCATTTATCATAATGCAAATATCCCACCAGTCGTCCCTCTGCCCTGTCTAAATCCTTGTTGTTCTTCACCCAATTCTTGCTCTACTTTCTTTCGGATCCTCCCATCCAGGATCCTCTCTAGCAGCTTCATGATGTGAGTTAGAAGTGTGATGCCTATGTATTTCCCAGGGTCTTGAACATCTCCCTTCTTCTTCCATATTGGGACTATTAGCCCTGTCCGCCATTCCTCTGGTACTTTACCTTGCCTCATACATGTATTCAGCAGCCTCTTTGTCCAGCTGATTCCACTCTCCCCCGCTGCCATTACCATCTCCACACACATCTCGTCGATACCAGGTGCTCTCCCTTTCTTCATCCCTTTCATCCCGGTTTGAATCTCTGTATCCGTAATATCAAATAACTCCACTTTCCCCTCTACATATGATGGTAATTCCAGATCGTTGTTATTTCTTTCCTGGTTCAGTAACTTCTTGAAGTACCTTTCCCAGACCTTCAGCACTGCCTCTTGTTTTGTCACTAACTTCCCATTTCTATCCTATATATATATATATATATATATATATATATATATATATATATATATATATATATATATATATATATATATATATATATATATATATATATATATATATATATATATATATATATATATATATATATATATATATATATATATATACATATATATGGGTGGTTCCATTTATCAGGGGCCAATGTGTGACATTGGTATTCAAATTTTAAAATGCATTATTCTTTAAAACTAAGTCATCAACTATTGCTCAAACATGTTAAATTTATGAAATTGAGAAATATATTCTGAACAAATGCCATACATCTGAGCAGAAAGAGCCTCAGCAGGCGCATCCGGCACAGTTCCACGTGTAAAGGGGACCCCAATCTTGAAAAGTGTTTTTTTTTCAGGAGTGGTCCAAACAATTGATTTCTATCAATGTTGCTACACATTTGGTACAACACCATGACTACTTTACAACTAACATTGCTTGGATACGGTCTCGTTTGACGAAACTATAAGTTGGGGTCTGCTTTGTCTGCCGGTTTGACCAAATATGGTAAACTTTTGCCACTCGTGGAACCAAAAACCGATTAAAAGTAAACACTTGAATTTTAAGTGAGTAAAAGTTATTGTAACTTGAGGCATAGGATCTACTGAAACATTGTTCAAAGCATTAAACTAATTGTATCAATGAAATGTCCTAAACTGTTAGGACAAAGCAGAGGTTCCTCGTGTAAAGGGGACACCGAACTTGTTGTGTCCCTTCACACGGGGAACAACAACTCCACAGGGTGTACACATGAAAATATGCTTTGTTGTAAACAAAGTAAGCTCATTTGACCTTTCTACATGTCCTAGATAACATGATAAGAGCATACACACAGTGAGGACTTGTCTTGTGAATATTGTGAATTGGGCTAATAATTAATTTGTACACTTTCTTGTAGTTCCGAACCACCACATTTCTCTCACACTGGCAGCAAGCAATTGTTAGAACAATAAATGGTTCTGATATTTAAAAAACGCATGTGCTAGAAACCCATTATACTCTGTTTGCCCAATGTAACGTCAGAAATATAAATGAACGCTATTTATCTGAAAGAACCAAAGCCAAAATGAAAGCTTCCTCGTGTAAAGGGGACATCAAATTACCAAAATATTATTGGTGGGGGGGGGGACCAAGTACTGGAAACTTTTCAGTATTTTCTCAAGTGACATGAATTAGGTTAATAACAAGTCTGACAAAAAATTAAAATTGTGCACACATGAAACTATTTACGTATACACGTAGACTGTGACAGAACAGTAAATTAAACAATGCTGACAATATATACTAGAGGCACAATTTATTTTCCGAATTCAACAACTGTGTGAAATCACACGTTCCCACTTCGCTATTTCCTCTTCGATTAGGAATATCAATACTTGTCACGATCTTCCTCGTCCAACGCCAATAATTCTACCTTTGGTATGTCAGCAAGAGGAAGTATCGAAGTGGGAGCGTGTGATTCACCCAGACCCAGACTCGCTGATAATGACCTTTGCAATGTTACCGTTCCGATGGGAGTAGTGTCAGAAAAAACTCCAACGTTGTTGCGAATTGACCAGGAGTTAATGTTACTTTTCCGAGGGGAGTAGCGTCAATAAAGATTCCAACTTTGTTGAAAACTGACCAAGAGTTAATCAGTGCCAAAGCGGTAATCACATACACTCGTACGAAGCATAACGTTCGAAATCGGCTGTGGCTTATCGGGGACTAATTGCGCATTGATATAGCATGTTCACAAACTGCTCTGATTTAACAAGATTTAAAAGATTGCCATCCAATGCAAAGACCCTGGTGGCAAATGAACAAAGGAGCCATTGGCTTATCGAGAGTCCAAAATGTTTCATCTATGTGTAACCAGCCCTCTTGAGATATATGTCAACCTTGTTTGTAAACATATTCATGCTGCTAGCAATTAAACAGGGGCTACTAGACGACGGGGAACCACAAAGAGATTGATGACATTCTAGAAAGTCGCTATCTGTGTCGGCAATCTTCGGAATCCACCATGCCAGCCATAACATACCTCAGGTGTGATTTCACCTTGCGAATGATTGTCAGTTCATTTGTCTAGTCAACTGGATATCATGGAGCTGAGTCACGTGACCTGTACTGCAGTTACTCAGCAAATTGTCGGCTCCTTTGTGAGAACGTAAATGTTGACAAGTGTCAGTAAATAATAGGCGGAAAGGGACCGAGCATAATTGGCGCGGGCAGTATCAAACAACAAAGGGCACAATTCTTTAATACATGTAGGATGGAGATCGCAGTTGGACTACTTTGTAACTCGAAAATTTAAACACCATCCAGACCATGTACACACAGTGGGTCAAAGCCAGTTCGTCCGAGTTCAACCATTTGGCACCAGGCACTGCACATCAGTCACTTTTTTAAAGTGTCGAACAGACGGTCTTTCTTCTGACATATTGTAATATTGTCACAACCACATCTCATGTTTTATCAACGAAACCCGTTCCACGTACTAACTTCCAAAAAGTTCCACATTAAGAGCAGATTCTTTGTTAGAGGCCAAGCCGCACAATAATTTTGTTCAACTGTATTCCCACTAGTGCACACGTTGTATGGCCGTGGTACAAATGGTACACCCGTACTGTGGCACAAATGGTACAACCGTACTGTGGTACAAATGGTACACCCGTACCGTGGTACAAATGGTACACCCGTACTGTGGTACAAATGGTACACCCGTACCAGGTCCTCCACAAAAAGAGATTTTGTCGGACTGCAGAGTTGCCAAAACGAATTGTACGCTGTATGTTCTTGTTAGTCACCGCTGCATTTTCTTTTATGTATGTTTGTAAGCCGTCATCGACAACAATATATGAATGCCTATGCTCAAGCATAGTTGAATAAACGCTACGTTATAGTGTTCCATCCATAGTCAATGCTTCGCGCCTCGGTCTCCGTCTTTCACGCACACGGTATGGTCCCACAAACGTATGTACCAGGCCCCAACACAGTTTGTACCAGGCCCCCACACGGTTTGTATCAGGCCTACACAAAGTTTGTACCAGGCCCGCACACAGTTTGTACCAGGCCTACAAAAAATTTGTACCAGGTCCCCCACAAAGTTTGTACCAGGCCACCGCACATTTTGTACCAGGCTTTCAAAAAGTTTGTACCAGGCTTTCAAAAAGTTTGTACCAGGCCCCCACGCAGTTTGTACCAGCCCCCCCACAAAGTTTGTACCAGGTCCCCCACAAAGTTTGTAC
>BSQZ01000001.1:32282187-32412187 GCA_033239005.1 Lamellibrachia satsuma | reverse complement strand
TATTTCTCCACCTCACTCTCTTCTGGGCTAGAACTTTGGCCTCTTGCCAGGTGACCCCCACTTTATCAAGATCTTGTAGTGTGTAGCGTCTCCAGTGGATTTTTGGCCTTCCTTGTCTTCTCTTTCCTTGTGGGTTATAGTCCAGTGCTTTTTTGGTTGTATTTGTTGGATCTTTTCTGAGTGTGTGGCCAATCTAGCTCCATTTTCTCCTCTTGATTGTAGTGCTTATTTCTTCCTGTTTGGTTTTCTTCCAAAGCTCTTTATTTGATATTTTGTTAGGCCACCATACCTTAAGGATGTATCGGAGGCGACTGTTGATGAAGGCTTGGAGTTAGTTGTTGAGAGACTGAGTAGTTATCCACGTTTCACAGCCATAGAGAAGAACTGGTTTAACGTTGGTGTTGAAAATGCGGATCTTAGTATTTATGGATAGTTGGGAAGAGAGCCATACAGGGCGTAGGGTTCTGAAGGCATGGCGAGCTTTATTAATGCGTAGCTCCACATCTTTGTCAGCTCCACCATATGTACTGATGTGGCTCCCGAGGTAGATGAAGTCTTTTACTTCCTCAACAGTACCACTTTCTAGTGAGATGGGTTCGGAGGATCTGTTGTTGACTTTCATCACCTTTGTCTTTCCCTCATTGATCTTAAGACCCAGTTGGCTGTTTTTTTCTTAAGCCTGTCTGTTTTTTGTTGCATGTGTTTATTGGTTTCTGAGAGTAGTGCTAGATCATCTGCAAAATCCAAGTCTTCTAGTTGTGAGAACAAGTTCCACTGGATCCCAGTACGATGGTGTTCTGTGGATCTTTTCATTGTCCAGTCTATGGCTATCAGAAAGAGCAGTGGAGATAGCAAGCAGCCTTGTCGTACTCCAGTTCCAATCTGGAAGCCTTCTGAAACTTGTCCATTAAAGATGACATGACCAGTGAAACCTTCGTACGTGTTCTTTATTAGGGTTACAAATTTTGTGGGTAAACCATAGTGCCTCAGGATCTTCCATAGAACTGTCCTATCTATACTATCAAATGCTTTTTCGAAGTCCACAAAGTTTATGTAAAGGGAGCTCTGTCATTCAATGCATTGTTCAACGATAATCCTGAGTGTAGCAATGTGATCTGTGCAGGATTTATCCTTTCTAAAGCCAGCTTGTTCCTTTCTTAACTTCTTGTCAACTGTTTCTTGTATCCTATCCAGGATAATACGGCAGAGAATTTTATTGGACACTGATAGAAGCATGATCCCTCTCCAGTTCTTACATTCACTGAGGTTCCCTTTCTTGGGGATTGTAACTAGCATACCTGTCTTCCATTCAGTTGGTATTTCCTCTTTATCCCAGATCTCATTTAGGACGCTGTATAAAACGTCTGTGGTGGCCCCAACGTCAGCTTTTAAGACATCAGATGGTATATTGTCAATTCCAGATGCTTTGCCTAGCTTCAGCTTTTTGATGGCTCTCTTGATCTCTTCTTTGGATATCCTACCACAATTAATGTTAATGTCTTCATTTGTTTCCTCAATGTCTGGGATTGAATCTGGTGGAGGCCTATTCAAGATATCTTGGAAATATTCTTTCCAGCGTTGTAACTGTAAAGATTCCTTAGTGAGAAGGTTTTCCTGTTTGTCCCAGATGGGGTGACTAGTGCTCTTGTTCTTCCCTGCTAGCTGTCTGGTGATCTTGTATAATTCTCTGGAGTTGTTTTGCCTAGCTGCGATCTCAGCCTCGTTGGCTAGTTTTTCGACATATGTTTTCTTGTCCCTCTTTGTCTTCTTTTTAACTGTTTTGTTTCTTTCCTGGTATTCCTGCTGCAGTTTTTTCCTTGTGTCATCTGCTTCCTTGTTGAGTTTCATTTTAGTCTCCCTCCTTGCCTCAATAGCTTCCCAGGTGTCGTCTGTAATCCAGTCCTTCCTCCTAGCTTCCCAGCAGCCTAGGACTTGTTCACAGGTGTCTGTAATTGCATTCTTGCATCTTGTCCACTTTTCATCAATGTTTTTTCCCTCTTCCAATGCTTCCGTAGTGTGATTCCCAGTTCCTGTCGTATTTTAGTATTTTGAAGTTTTCTTATCTGAAACCTTCTTTGTACCTTGTTATTCGTCTTCTTCTTTGCTGCTAACTTCATCCTAAATTCACCCACAAGGAGGTGGTGGTCGGAGTTAATGTCAGCTCCTCTTTTCACTCTGACGTCTAGAAGCACTCTCCTCCATTTCTTGGTGATTGTTATGTGGTCAATTTGGTTTTCCGTCTGTAGATCTGGGGATATCCATGTGGCTTTGTGTATATGCTTGTGTGGAAAGAGAGTTCCTCCGATTATCAGTTCATTGAGAGTACAGAAATCTGCAAACAGGAGACCGTTCTCATTCATCTGTCCCAGACCTTCTTTCCCCATTGTACCTTTCCAGTTGTCATTATCCTTTCCAATCTTGGCATTCATATCCCCTATAACAACTTGGATATCCCTCTTCGGTAGTTTTTTGGTGAATGTTTGTAGATGTTGGTAGAAGGTCTATTTCTCTTCAAATTCAGCAAAGTTGGTTGGTGCATAGCAATGTATAATGGTGATGTTCCGACCTTTTGATGTAAACCTGGCTGTGATGATTCTCTCCGAGACTAGTTCCCATTCGATGAGACTTTTTGCTGCATCCTTTGAGAGGAGCAGCCCTACTCCATGTGTGTGCGCATCTTCTTTTCTCTCATTCCCAGAGTACAAGTAAGTTTCTCCAGAGCTAGTTGTAACCTTCCCAAAGGTGTTCCATCTGCTTTCACAGACTCCAATGATGCTCAGCTTGTATCTTCTCATTTCTTTAGCGAGCTGTGCCGGTTTTCCTGCCTGGTAGAGTGTCCTGACATTCCAACATCCAATTCTAATTTTTGACTTGAGCTGTAGCAGACTCTTCCTCCCTTGGGCTTCCTGTCGGCTTTCACCCAAGGGATTCATACGCACCTTTCCAGGACAGCCTGCTTTGCTCAGATCGAGGTGTGGTTGAGTATTCCTGGTTTCGGTTTCTGTAATCGATTTCAATAACAACTGAGTGGGTGATTAGCCCAAGCCGCTGTGCCCACAATTTTTCCGCAGTGGTCGTAGATCATTTTCCTCCCGGGCTCCATGATCAAGAGATGTGGCTGGACTGTGCTTTGTCTGACCACTCGCCCCAGAAATAGACCTTCTACCAACATCTACATGACAATCGCCTATTGACAGGCGCGGCTCAAGCGAAGTGGCCGCGAGAAGGAAACGGGTCATTCGCAGTTCCGACTCGCCGAGGAATGTCTGCAGTATGTCTAGGAGAATGTCGCGACGGATGGTGTCGAAGGCGCGACTCAATTAGATGCCGAGAAATTCGACCGACGCGCGCTGACGCTGCGCTTTCGCGACAGGTAGTCGTCAACTTTCGATCCTCGACACGATGACGAATGACAGTGTCTTTCGGAGTGCTGTCGGGCGCACACTCGTCGGTTTGCCCGGCTTCTGTATCAGTATTTGCACATCGTCGCCTAGGTCGAGCGGTTCGTGGTGTTCCAGTGCGTCGTTGAAGATGCTGGCGATCGTGGGTGCTAGTAGGTCAGCCGTACACGTCAAGAGTTCGACCGCTGGCTCGGCCGCTGCTCAGCTTGCCGATCGCTCGTTTGACCACGTCGGCGGTAATAGGTTCTGCAAGTCGTGACGATCTTCCTATGAATACTCACAGCTCTTCCACGGCTGGGTCGCTGAACTGGGGGCTGAAGTGTTCGGTGACCCGCGTGTTCAGTTCTGCTGCGTTGCAGATAACGCGTCCGGCGTCGTCGTGGATCGTCGACTTGGCGACTGGTTTTCTCGTCATCAAGCGAAGAGCACAAAACATGTTTGCGCCGTCGTGGATACGTTCAACTTATGACGCCAGTTTGTCTAGTCTCGTTGAGGTGTTATCCCGAGCTTTTCGGCGCAGAGCGCGAAAGTCGTATTGCGCTCTCCTCGACGGATGACGTCTGACGTGTTCTGTACCCATAGTTTCAGCTTTCGTTGTTCTGATGACATTGCCGAAAATGTCAGCAAAGTGTGGACCGTATGATCGAGAGTCTGTCAATAACCTTTTGTACGTCTGTCGGCAGATGACAAAATCGATCACGTTGTATATGGGTACAATGTGACCTGTCGTTGTTTTGTGACGAGTGGAGTGCTTGAATGCAGTGTTGCAGACATACAGGCAGTGCCCCTCGAGGAAGCCGGTGACGGCTATACCGTTGACGTTCCGTCATGACGCGCGAATGATGTCCCATAAAATCTTCGTCGAATTTCCTGTATCCGATCATACTGTTAAAATCACCAACGATGTAGAATTGTGCGCTTGAAGAGTACCAGGATGTAAGATGTGCAACTTCAGCGAAGAACTCGTTTTGTTCTGCATTGTTCTTGTTGACACATTGCGACGTCGGGCCGTGTTGAGAAATGAATGTGTTGAATAACGAATGTGTTAAATAAAGCACTGTCAGACAAGTGCAGCTTAAAAGTCCTCTCGTTTCGAAAGCACGATCATCGATTTCGTCCTGTCGTCATGTTGGCACCGAACATTGCAGATGCTATCTCGGTGGCCATCTACGTAAGACATGGAACCAAAGTTGACGTAAAGAACGTTCTGCGACAGGCTATGAGAGGCAGGAGCAACATTGGTGTCTACTTGGTTCATGAAAGCGGGGTAGGTGTCCTGATATTAGGTGTCCTGATATTTGATATCGGTGTTTCCTCGTATGCAGGCAAATTCTTCACCTGATGCCAGTTTTCTTATTTGTGTGTGAAACGTTGCATTTTGAAATTTAATTATCTCACAAAGGTAAAGCATTGTATAACACGCCTGTTTGATCGAAGCAACATTTTGTTTTTATTACTTAATATACCACAATACAACTGCACATTTCTGATATTGGTTGGACACAATTGTGCGCATCAGTGCGTCATACAACAACTTGATATGTTAGTTTTGAAAATGGTAAAATGGTCGCTATGTGTCTATGCAAGATATGCCGGATAAGGGCAAATGCGCGCTTCAAACGAAAAATCCAATATGTTCAACATAAACCTAGCAGTCACTTTCGAAGATAAAAACAATATTTGTGTCGTGTGGCATTAGTGTGTTACTGCATTGATGCGCACGATTATTGTGTGACGAATACCAAAGGTGAACATTATGCGAGACCATGAGTTTTGTTTCGAATAGTCGTACTATCCTGTGAACTACCTCCGAAACGTAGCTCTGGACAACGCCATCACAAAATACGTCTTCACGAATGATATCGATTTCCTGCCTTCGCCCAACCTGCATAAAATACTCGAACATTACCTAAGCCATGGAACAGGGGTCAACACAGAAAACCAGGTAAGACACGAGGAGCCCTATCCAGAATGATCCATGGAAATGGCAGTGGATATGCAAATGTTAGAACAAGTATTATTGTTTGGATTTCCACTGTTTTCGTTAATGAAATTCATAATCTCAGTAATTTGAAATTCATACATTTTATGCCGGTACAATTCGTATTTTGTAAGAAAAAGTAATATTAGAAATACACAAATATACTATATTAATAAGATACGAATTACCAAAAGTATGTTTGTAAAGTGTTCTGAATGATAATGACTACCAAAATAAAGCATACATCAATGCAATAACCCGGAAAGTGCCATTGGAATGAAACTGAGAAAATCGCAGTTGAAGTTTGACGAAGGTAATGTAGTCTTCAAGTAAATTAAATTATTGCAATGACTCCGAAAGTGCTACTGGTGCCTAGAGTGAAAGTAGAGACTCCTAGCGACCACTATCGAAGATCGAACTTTTGCATTATCCTTTTGCAGGCTCTGATTGTGCCGGCTTTCGAACAAGTCAGGGAAAGTGCAATTACAATACCGGAGAACAAGCCAGCCCTTTTGGAGATGTGGGAAGAGAAGGCAATCAAACCATTCCAGTAAATATCAATGTGTGTGTGTGTGTGTGTGTGTGTGTGTGTGTGTGTGTGTGTGTGTGTGTTTGTGTGTGTGTGTGTGTGTGTGTGTGTGTGTGTGTGTGTGTGTGTGGTGTGTGTGTGTGTGTGTGTGTGTGGGTGCGTGCGTTCGTTCGTGCGTGCTCGCACCGTGCTTGCGTGTTTATGTGTGCAAGCGCAAAATATCAACGAAACGGGTTGTTGTGTCAGAAAGAGAATATTTTAGTAAACAAGTTTGAAGTCAAACGGCATATAAATAGGTACATACAAATCAAATATATTTCCCGTGACGTTGGTTTATCCAACAGTATGGCGCGGCCAATGAACTCAAGATACTGTGTGATCAACAAGGTGTCCCTAGTAAGCCACTGACATGGTATTCTTCATTGTTATTGCAAATGGTTATGTTTTAGTAACTCTAATTGGTGCATAGGCCAAAAACTACTCACTTTTGTTTTCCTTTAACAGTTTTAGAATTGTGGATGGAGAAGAGAAAGAAACGGGCGCTCAAGGCCAAACAAACTTCCCACGTTGGAAGAACGCCGACAAACCGTATACAGTAAGATACATGCTTATGCTATTGAGGATATCCTAAATGATAACAACGTAGCGATCGTAATCCTTGTCGTTTCAATGAATGACTGTGTATGTATGTGTTAGCATGCCAATCAATGTACCGGCGTCGGTCGGTCGGTCGGTCGGTCGGTCGGTCGGTCGGTCGGTCGGTCGGTCGGTCGGTCGGTCGGTCGGTCGGTCGGTCGGTCGGTCGGTCGGTCGGTCGGTCGGTCGGTCGGTCGGTCGGTCGGTCGGTCGGTCGGTCGGTCGGTCGGTCGGTCGGTCGGTCGGTCGGTCGGTCGGTCGGTCGGTCGGTCGGTCGGTCGGTCGGTCGGTCGGTCGGTCGGTCGGTCGGTCGGTCGCACATCGAGAACATCACATTGTCACAGCGGTCTTTCCACAGGTGGACTGGGCTGATGCGTTTGAACCGTACTTGGTCCTCGAAAAGTCTAAAGCATCGCCTTTCAACCCAATGTTTGTCGGCCGGTACTTCAACAAAGTTGCGCAATCATTGGAGCTCTCTGCAAAGGGGTAAGGTATAAAACCACCGACAATTCCTATTGACAATCCTCATAGAGACCAAATGTAATGGCCATGTCCGAATATTTGTGATACTCCTCCATCGTCTCATACGATTCATTATGCTACTGCGCCATCGTCTCGTACGATTCATTGTGCTACTCCGCCACCGTCTCGTACGATTCATTGTGCTACTCCGCCACCGTCTCGTACGATTCATTGTGCTACTCCACCACCGTCTCATACGATTCATTGTGCTACTCCGCCGCCGTCTCATACGATTCATAGTGCTACTACGCCACCGTCTCATACGATTCATTGTGCTACTCCTCCACCGTCTCGTACGATTCATTGTGCTATTCCACCACCGTCTCATACGATTCATTGTGCTACTCCGCCACCGTCTCATACGATTCATTGCGCAACTACGCCACCGTCTCGTACGATTCTTTGTGCTACTCCTCTACCGTCTCGTACGATTCATTGTGCTACTACGCCACCGTCTCGTACAATTCACTGTGCTACTCCACCACCGTCTCATACGATTCATTGTGCTACTACGCCACCGTCTCGTATGATTCATTTTGCTACTCCTCTACCGTCTTTTACGATTCATTGTGCTACTACGCCACCGTCTCGTATGATTCATTGTGCTACTCCTCCACCGTGTCGTACGATTCATTGTGTTACTCCGCCACTGTCTCGTACGATTCGTGGGCGATGCATTTCGTAATGGTGCTACTTAATATTATAATCACAATTGTGTAGTGTTTCCTATTTAGCATTTATGCAGATGAAGGTGTTCTATGGAAATAAATTATTTATTAATCGGTGTACAATCAGTTCAGCTACACGTGCTGATGAGTGATGCATACATATCAAAATGTGTCATTAATCGTTTGATCATAGCGAGGTTGTCTGCATCCAACATAAATACGGCCAATGATTGTTTTGAAAAATCGACTTTTCGATATTTCATATGGTCGTTTTAATTCCTAAGCTATTTCATAAGCCGAGAAGAACTGCGTGAAATGACAGAAATAGAGCCGTGCAGAATGTGACAGTTTGAAAGTTTTAACTGACTTTCCGCTATGCTGTTTCTCTCAGTGTTCTACTTATTCTGCAAAATTCCATGCCGCAAAAATAAACTAGATGTATTTGAAACCTGTTATCCGTCATTTTCCTCCGAAGCAGTTTCTCGAGCCCCAGTCTTGCGCTGTTTCGCGTATGTCAATCTTGTCTGCGCACAACTCCCGCTTTCCCCGCATCATCAGCGTTATTGTACTTATATCATGTCAGAGGTGGATAATTAGAACACCCAGTCCCTAACTTTGAATTTGCTACAATCAACACGACACATTATACGGCTGACGTAGTAGCACATATGACGGCTACGGTTATCAATTTGTGCTGCTCCTCAAGCCGTCTCTGGCGATTAAGGTGCTACAAATTGAAAAGTGTTCATTGCCTGACTTGCGATTGCCCAAATGTTGAATCATCCTCATAGTTTCTGAACGTCGCAGTAACCTGGTCAGTACCGCCATTAACGAAACCCACATTGTGTGTCTTACCTTTGTCAGATTCACGTTCGTTGTACTTCCGAACGTCTACCTCGTGCACCAGTGGCATGAAGCCACCCCGTGGTCCGACGTCGCATATAGGTAGTGTATTCCATTCTACGTTATTACAACCTTTTTTTGCCTTATTACAACATTTATCTACGTTATTACAACACATATCTACGCTATTGCAACATGTCTCTACGTTATCACAAAATGCATTTTCTTTATTACAACATGTATCTACGTTCTTACAACATGTATCTATGTTATTACGACTTGTGTCTAATGTTATTACAACATGTGTCTATGTTATTACAGCGTGTGACTATCATTACAAGAGCTATCTCCCTCTCTGCCCAATATATATACATATTTTCTTCAATGTCGTCGATATCATTTTAACTATATTTTAAACTTAATTTGACTACAATGTGGTCATTGTTTTTACTATTATTTTATTGATGTTTTATTCAACATTTATTTTTATATATCATTAATAATGTTTAATCTACTAGTCCATTTGCACCCCTACACAGTGTTCGTATTACTAACTATGCCATGTGAAGCAACGAATACACTTGGATCTGGCACCGTGTAAAATAAAATATATTACTATTTCGATACATGACCTTTGGGGTTTTGCTTTTTGGACAAACCTGATAAATACCATGTAAGGTGGAATATTTAATAAACGTAGACTGAACGCTGTAATTATTACCACTGACATGGTTTTAAAACAAAGGTTTTTCTCTCCCGAATATACATGTAATGCGTACCAACGATGGAACGAATTGTTACTGGATTGGTACATTCTTCTAGCATTCAGAATAAATCGCAACACAACGATTCTATAATTAACTTGCATCACGAGACTTAATCGGTAGTACTGAATATGATTTCCAGATGCAGCACCAGTACACTTATAGCGCTCAAGCTGCATGTGATGGAACAATACGGAGTCAAGTTGCCCTTGAAAAACAACATGAAGTTTTCATCATTGTTCTACTTACCTCGCCTTCCACGGGAGCTTTAACCTCGACAACCTGCGGTGACAGAAGACGTCTTTACCTTCCCGTGAATGTCGCGGGAACTAGGAAACCAACACAGTTATTGACAATTGACACCAGGATCAACACAGTTGGGGAATGACCACAAAGTACACCTCCACATATTTCTTTGTAAATAATTATGTATTATATTAACAATGCACTGTTAACAAATAAACACGGTTTATTGCTTAGTTGAAGATGGTACATCGATTAAACACTGTACACACATATCACCTCATAGCTGTCAAAATACAAGATGCAATAAGATTGCCATCCAAGGCAATGACTAAAATGACAAGTCGACGGGGAAACTATTGGCTTAACGAGAGGTTTTAATTTTTTTCACTCCTGAGATACGTGTCAACCTTGTTTTTAAACATATTCATGCTGCTAGCTTTGACACAATCTGTAGATAATGTGTTCCATTCATTGATGGTCCTCTGTGAGAACGAGTACTTCCTGATATCCAATCTACACTGATCCTTTACTTATGTTACCTCATGTCCTTTAGTTCTACTATCTTTTTTGAGTGAAAAAAACATGTTTCTATCAATATTTTTATACCCATTCAAAATCCTAAAAACTTCAATTTGATCTTCTTCTCTTAACAGCCTTGTCTCCATATTTGTTAAACCACTTTCTTTCAGTCGTTCTTCGTAGCTAATATATCTCAGTTCTGGAATGATTTTAGTTGCTCTCCTCTGTATTCTTTCAAGCGTAGCTATATCCTTCTTACGATATGGTCTCCAAGCTTGTATACAGTACTCTAAATGAGGCATAACTATTGTTTTTTTACAGAGGTATAGTTACCTTTTCTCCTTGAATATTATATTTCTCCTAATCAACCCAAGAATTTAGCTTCTGTATAATAGGACCAATCTATTTTATGTCCTTGTAAAAAATATTGTCTGCGTCGACATAATCAACATACTTTCTGTGCAAATAGTCAGTGTGTTCAAAACGTTTAAAATCGAACTCATCTGTTTTTCCATAAATTGTAACCAAAGATTTACTCATCTCAAGATCACTATTTGTATGTCTAAATTCTTCATCGCTGATATAATGAAAGGGGAAACATTGATACCTTCAGGACTGAACGCCATTGACCGTCAAACTCAAATGTTCAAACTATGTCCCGGTGGATGCGATCTCCGGCGTAATATCTTCGTTGATGTAAATGTTTGTGTGCCTGAGTTTCTTGGCATAACGGAGGAGATGTGCTTTTGTTTTTAGATTCACAAACCTCACGATGGTGTTAGGTTTGTCGTTCTTTTATCCCCATTTGCTCTTGGCTGTTTGTGGATTGGGTGGCATGCGGTAATGTCTGCTTTGGTGATATGCAGATCGAATTTGTTTACCAGGAACGATACCACATATATATATATATATATTTGTATATATATATATATATATATATATATATATATATATATATATATATATATATATATATATATATATATATATATATATATATATATATATATATATATATATATATATATATATATATATACATATATATATATATATATATATATATATATATATATATATATATATATATATATATATATATATATATATATATATATATATATATATATATATATATATATATATATATATATATATATATATATAATTATATATATTTTTATTTAATCCTCCAAAACATCTTTAAAAATCATCATGATTTATCATGGGTGCTAAAAAAGGCAGTACTGACTAGATAATTGACATGTTTAATTATTAAATTTGCAACATCTAAAAGTTCATCGCCGTTATTAGTGACATCCAGCGTATTGGGCTAAGCATATTGATTAAAGAGTTTCAAGCCAAAGCGTAACGTGTAGGCTATAGCACGCACGCACGCACGCACGCACGCACGCACACACGCACGCACGAGAATGGCATGTTACCCGATCTAACGCGCAAAGTATATGCTTTCGACGCTTGGATGACTTTTATTAATCCAACTGCGGATATAACTTAAACTATTTATACACTACACCAAATGCTTTGACACCAAAGAACCGGATTCGTATTGGGCTAAGCATATTGATTAAAGAGTTTCAAGCCACAGAGTAACGTCTAGGCTATAGCGTAAGCCGGCACGCACGCACGCACGCACGCACGCAAGCACGCACGTACGCATGCATATGCACACATGTGCATACATATGCACATACATACATACATACGTACATACATACATACCTACATATATACATACATACGTACGTACGTATATACATACATACATACATACATACAAACGTACGTACATACATACATATCCCCATTAACTCAAGGGCAGATATCACATAATTTATTATGCTCGAAGAACATTAGAGCTCCATTATCCGATGGTACAGTTATGTTCTTAAAATCAGCGTCCTTCATTCTGTGCGGTTCTTGTACCGTTATGTTCTTAAAATCAGCGTCCTTCATTCTGTGCGGTTCTTGTACCGTTATGTTCTTAAAATCAGCTTCTTTCATTCTGTGCGGTTCTTGAACCGTTATGTTCTTAACATCAGCGTCCTTCATTTTGTGCGGTTCTTGTACCGTTATGTTCTTAAAATCAGCGTCCTTCATTCTGTGCGGTTCTTGTACAGTTATGTTCTTAAAATCAGCGTCCTTCATTCTGTGCGGTTCTTGTACCGTTATGTTCTTAAAATCAGCGTCCTTCATTCTGTGCGGTTCTTGTACCGTTATGTTCTTAAAATCAGCGTCTTTCATTCTGTGCGGTTCTTGAACCGTTATGTTCTTAACATCAGCGTCCTTCACTCTGTGCGGTTCTTGTACCGTTATGTTCTTAAAATCAGCGTCCTTCATTCTGTGCGGTTCTTGTACCGTTATGTTCTTAAAATCAGTGTCCTTCATTCTGTGCGGTTCTTGTACCGTTATGTTCTTAAAATCAGCGTCCTTCATTCTGTGCGGTTCTTGTACCGTTATGTTCTTAAAATCAGCATCCTTCATTCTGTGCGGTTCTTGTACCGTTATGTTCTTAAAATCAGCGTCCTTCATTCTGTGCGGTTCTTGTACCGTTATGTTCTTAAATTCAGCATCCTTCATTCTGTGTGGTTCTTGTACCGTTAACTCTTAAAATCAGCGTCCTTCATTCTGTGCGGTTCTTGTACCGTCATGTTCTTAAAATCAGCGTCCTTCTTTCTGTGCGGTTCTTGTACCGTTATGTTCTTAAAATCAGCATCCTTCATTCTG
This sequence comes from Lamellibrachia satsuma, assembly GCA_033239005.1. Taxonomy (NCBI): domain Eukaryota; kingdom Metazoa; phylum Annelida; class Polychaeta; order Sabellida; family Siboglinidae; genus Lamellibrachia; species Lamellibrachia satsuma. The sequence goes on along the minus strand of BSQZ01000001.1, from coordinate 32,399,330 downwards.
TGCGGTTCTTGTACCGTTAAACCAAATTGGCAAAACCAGAGGGTATTCGAACATCACAACAATGTGCTGTAACGGTGGTACTAAAGCTCTTAATGGTGAAAATAATGACGTTAATAAATTAATGTAGATTACAACACGACACCGTGTTAATACAATCTACCAGCTACGTGATCCATTTCGTGTTCCCGCTACAACAATAATCTACTCGTACATAAAGCATTCACCTGACAGATCGTGTGTCGTTAACTCGACATCTGGAACACCTGATGACCGCACTGGCGACATTAATTCTGACGTCGCATCACTTGACATGGACATAGCCATAACAATGTGTGCTGAGGACAGAATAAAACAAAATGTATTTTGGGTTTATGTGTATGTATGGGTGTGTGTGTGCATGCCTGTTTGCGTGCGTGCGTGCAAGCGTGTGTTTGTGCGTGCGTGCGTGTGTACGTGCGTTTGTATTGGTTTAAAGTGCGCTGGACACGTGGGACGGTTAATGAATAGGGCGGATACGCCCAGAGCTGAGGGTAGACAAAGAGGAGAAAGACCGCGACTGAAATGGGAGGATTGGAAGGATTGGGAGGATTGGGAGGACTGGGAGGACTGAAAGGATTGGGAGGACTGATAGGACTGGAAGGATTGGGAGAACTGGGAGGATTGGAAGGATTGGGAGGATTGTGAGGATTGGAAGGACTGGAAGGATTGGAAGGGCTTGGAGGATTATATATATATATCGGTCGTCACCTGACAATAAAGCCACCGCTTAAAAAAAGCCGGAGTGAAAAAAATCGAGCGGCAGAAATTCGGTGTCGTGTTCTTTACAGTCCGTATACGTCGGCCAGTCAGTCGCGAACATGCGGACAGTCCGAAGTCGGTTTGGGATTTATGCCATAGGTGTGGCTGCGGAGCTCTCGCGTACCTGTGCGCGCTAAGGTGAACAATAAATAGTTCTTCGCCTGTGACTAACACTGAACACAGTCACACTAGTTGACGCCGACCGCATAGTGACCATAATCACCATTCCCGAGAATCTACCGGTCAGGGATTGGTGATACGCTTCAGTAATCATTACAGCCTGGCCAATTACAAGATTTAACAAGATTTAACAAGATTGCCATCTCGAACAACAAGTTCCAGATGGCAAGTGGACAAGGAAGCCATTGGCTTATAGAGAGTTGAAAAATTTTCTAATCTATGTGTAGCCCGCCCTTATCAGATATCTGTCAATTCTATTTTTAAACATATTCACACTACTAGCATTAACACAATCATTTGGCAGTTTGTTCCATTCATTTATCACCCTCTGTGAGAAAGAGTACTTTCTCATGTCCAACCTACACTGCTCCTTAACTAATGCTGCTTTGTGTCCTCTAGTTCTACTGCCTTCTTTAAGTTTGAAGAACATATTCCTATCAATATCCTCATAACCGTTCACTATTTTAAACACTTCTATTTGGTCTCCTCTTAGTCTCCTGGTCTCTAGTGTTGTCAAACCATATTGTAATAAGCGACTTTCGTAACTAAGGTCTCTTAATTCTGGAATCATCTTAGCTGCTCTTCGTTGTATTCTTTCTAGCTTATCTATGTCTTTTTTACGATATGGCCTCCATGCTTGAATACAATATTCCAAATGTGGTCTAACTATTGCTTTGTACAGGGGTACAATTAGATGTTTCTCCTTATACGTGATAGTTCTCCTAATTAGCCCTAGAATTTGATTTCCTTTCGAAGCAGCAATCCCACATTGCTCTGAAACTTTCATGTCAGCATTAAATGTTACTCCTAAATCCTTTTCTTGTGTGGTCCTACCTAGTACAGCATCCCCCATATTATATTCCTCGTCCATATTTCCATGTCCTATGTGTATACATTTACACTTCCCAAAATTGAATAACATTTGCCATTTTTCTGACCATTTAACTAATTTTTCTAGATCATCCTGTAAACTTTGTTTATCTGTATCATTAGTAACCTTTCTGAATACTTTTGTGTCATCTGCAAATTTGAGTACTTTGCTAGATATGTCATCCTCCAAATCATGTATATATATATATTAAAAACAGTATAGGGCCTAACACTGATCCCTGTGGTACCCCACTCAAAACAGATTTCCAGTTTGAAATCTTACCATCTACTATTACTCTCTGTCTTCTGTGTGTAAGCCACTTTTCTATCCAGTTGATTACATCATTGCCTATACCATGGGCTTTTAGTTTAAGTAACAATCTTTGATGTGGCACTTTATCGAAAGCTTTCTGAAAATCTAAGTAGACAACATCCACTGGTGACCCGTCATCTACCCACTTTGTAATTTCTTCTAAAAAACATAAGAGATTGGTTAGACATGACCTTGCTTTTAGGAATCCATGTTGAGATGTATTTATTAATTTATGTTTTATGAGGAATTCCACCATGTGGTCTCTAATTAATGTTTCGAGTAATTTACATACAACTGATGTTAAACTCACTGGTCTGTAATTTTCTGGCTTCTTCCTCGATCCCTTCTTAAATAGCGGCGTAATGTTTGCTTCTTTCCATTCTGAAGGAACTATTCCTTCTTCTAGTAACAAGTTAAATAAGTTTGCAAGTGGTGTACTAATTTGATCAACAATTTCTTTAGCAGTTTTGGTGGTATCCCACCAACTCCAGGTGATTTATTATCTTTCATCTTCTTAATTTTCTTTGCTATAATTTCAGGAGTTACAAATAACTGCCCTAAATGTTCTGATTTATTGCCCTCAAATTTAGTCAATGGAACTGGAAGTGAGCTGATATCTTCTGTGATAAAAACTGAGCTAAAATACTCATTCAGGACCTCTGCCATTTGGAACCCATCTGAAATTATGTTTTCACTGTTGTTTTCCAGTGGTCCGACCTTATCTCGAACTTTCTGTTTACTCCTTACATAAGCATAGAAACTCTTGCTGTCATTTTTTATATTACCTGCCAATTTTTGTTCAAAGGTTCTTTTAGATTTTCTAATTTCAGTTGTAGCTAGGTTAAGTGCCTCTTTATAGTTTGTGTAGTCTTCTACATTTCCAGTGTGTTTATAGACCTTCCACAGCATCTGTTTGTGAGCAATTTTTCTAATAGCTTCTTTTGACAGGTGTTTTTTCCTGGATCTTCTCCCTTGTTTTCTTAATGGAATAAATTTCTCAATAATGCCCTCAATCTCATATTTTAAACAAGTCCAGCATTCTGTTGCTGTCTTGTTCTTCAGCAAGTTATTCCAATCTATATTTGCTAGATATGTTCTCATCACTTTGTATTTGCCTTTGTTGAAGTTCCTCCTCCATTTTTTTTATATGTATTCCCTGTTTTTACTTTTATATTAAAATGGATTTGGTTATGGTCACTTGAACCCAAAGGTTCATGTACTTTAACATTGTCAACTAATTCATTTTGAGAAGACAAAATTAAATCTAACACATTCCCACCTCTGGTTGGTTCCAAGACATGTTGAGTAAGGAAACAATCCTGTGTTAGAAGTAGAAACTGATGGTCGTCACCTCCAGCACTCTCTAATGATTCCCATTGTATATGGCCATGGTTAAAATCACCCATTATAACACATTCTCCCATGCTCACCTCCCTTATCACCTTTTGTAATTTTACATCTTCCTCTTGTCCTATGTTAGGACTACGATAAACTACTCCTATTGTTAATGTTGAGTTCCTGGTAACTATGTTACACCAAATTGCTTCCACACTATCTTTTCAGTGTAATTTCATATGCTTGGATAGATTCTTTAATATACAAAATTACTCCACCTCCCCTTCTTTCTCGTCTATCCTTCCTAAACATTACATAGCCTGTCAGTGCTAACTCAGCATCTACGATATCTTCATTTGCCCATGATTCTGTGATGCCTATTACATGAGGATCAATATCTGCTACCATAATGTCTAACTCACTTTTTTATTTACTATGCTCCTGGCATTTAAGCATACACATTTAAGTTCATTGTCTGAAATTATTGGTGAACATTTCTTTGGATGTGTATTTGTAGTAGTATTCCTTTGAGTTTTTTCTGTCAGTTCCCCCTGCGCATCTAGTTTAAATAATCTATGGTACCTCTTCCCACAAAGTTTAACCACATGTCTACGAAGCCTACTCCCTCCTCCATACATACCTTCTGTACCTGTGTGTTGATCGCCATCCTTCTACAGTTCCTATATTCCTCACCCCGCCTCCCATTACTGGTAATATCCCCGACAATACGATCTGCCCAACTTGTGCCTCTTTAAGTGTCTTGATCAACCTCCTATACTTACCAATGATGGCTGACGTTCCCTCCTTATCTGTATTTTTCGTTCCCACATTCACGAGAACAGCACCTCCCGTGCCACCACCCATGACCTGTCCTGCCTTCTCTGCTATATCCTCTACTTTTACCCCTGGTAGGCATACTGTTATGTCATCTCCTCTATTTACAATTTTATCCACTATCCTAATGATGGAATCCCCCATAAATACCCGGGCTTTCCTCGCTTTCCCATGTGATACTACAGCAGCAAAGCTCCTGTCCTGTTGCACACTACTAGTATGCCCCCTTTCTCTCATATCATCGACCTTTACTGTCTTACCACCTGGCAATCCCTCTCCACTCACCCGCTTACCTCTCTTTTGTTGCATTCTCTGCCTTCAGTCATCTTTCTTCTTCTTACCAGCTTTCTCCCTCACATTGCCACTGCTCTCCTTGTTCTCCTCTGTCTCACCACCTCTGCTCTCCTCGGTCTCACCACCTCTGCTCTCCTCGGTCTCACCACCTCTGCTCTCATCATTCTCACCACCTCTGCTCACTTCTGTCTCACCCTGCCCTGTCATCATCAAAATCATACGCCTTAGCTCAATCACCTGCTCCTGCAGGTATTTCACTGTAGTACACCCCCTACACACGAAATGGAAATCATCCGCCTGCACCTCCGCCCACGAATTTACACACCCGGACTTTGCAAAGTCTATCCAGCTGTCGCAGCTAGAACATATCAAATTACGTTTTGCCTTTACTTGGCGTTTGCACGGCGCCATGTTAGAAATTAAATTTGTATTTGTTTATAATCCGTTTATAATCAATTTATACTAGGTAGTCTTCACAAAGACTGTTTTTGTGTGGTAATACACACTTTATAGTATGTTACTTATGTCTTAATTAAATTTACAGCTACTGCCTTGCAACTTACTTTCTATGTAACAGCTGACTAACAAAACGTAATATCGCTCGCGCTAACGAAATTTCAGTGACCTTATTTAAATAACACTGAATTACTACCTACGGCTAGCTTTTAACAATAAATGTTGCTAAAACAAAATATTCAGGTTTTCAATATATAATATGTACTAAATTATTTACAATAATATTATGTCTCGTATTATGTACCCAATCAACTGAAAACAACAACCCTTAGTTATCGCTCGCGCTACCGAGTCGTCGGAGACCTACGATATAAACTACCCTAAATTACTCCTATAGCTAAATTTTAACAGCAACTATTGACTAAACAAGGACTCTTGTGAGTTTATGTTTAATATACAAGCAATAATAATACTTATCCGATCAATATTCCACGCTTTAGACAAATATAAAATCAACCAAATTCAATCCCGTGTTCTCCTCAAGATTTCCCAAGATGCATCATTACCTAAGGTAGTGTACATTGCTGCGACGACCGCCTACCAAGGCTCAACAATAGGTATAGAACAACCAAGGCACATTACTACGAATGTAGTGTAAACATAGATGTAAAATAAATGTATAATATTCGCATCGTCACACCGTTGCCAGTGCACAAGGGTCAGTGTTCAGGCTTTTTCATTCTGATTTATCACACATATTCTCCGAAATAAACAACAAACCAGTAAGTAAGACAGGCCAATCAATGGTCCACAAACAGCCACTTTTCTATCGATCCAATAAAGTAGAGCGTTGTTGTGGGCTCCATCTATCGTCAATTCTTATTACATTTGTTACAATTTATCCCTGTTGCAATTAACCCTTTCCCCATCATAGTTTTTCTTCGAAACGTTCCGTGATGCTTTACCAACCACATTAATGTACATGAGTTAATTCACTTAAATGACAACTTATGACATAGCCAGAAGTAACTTTATGTCTTGTCATAGATGGTGCTATTATGTCTTGTTATGGATGGTGCTATTATGTCTTGTTATGAATGGTGCTATTATGTCTTGTTATGGATGGTGCTATTATGTCTTATTATGGATGGTGCTATTATGTCTTGTCATGGATGGTGCTATTATGTCTTGTCATGGATGGTGCTATTATGTCTTGTCATGGATGGTGCTATTATGTCTTGTTATAGATGGTGCTATGATCCAAACCCGGTTACATCCTAACACCCCTATGACACGCACTGCAGGGCATCATGGGATAGCTAGCCCATGCAGTTCAGACCGGGTTTGAGAATTACCGAAGTAAGTTGTATTGTTTTGAATTCGCTTGTATCTTGCTGTGACCACCACCGCTCCTCTTCCATACCTCATAAGCGATATAGATTTTTTTTACATACTATTGTCTACTGTTTGTCATTGTGTACAACAATACCAATACCATTGTGTACAACAATACCAATACAATTGTGTACAACAATACCAATAACAATACCATTGTTTCAGCAAGGCTGGCATATTGCATCTCACCTGTAATGTCATTTATATTAGCATCATGTATTGTATATTGCGGCAGATTGCCCCTCACCTTTGATATCATGTATAGTAGCAGTTTCATGCATTATATATATATATATATATATATATATATATATATATATATATATATATATATATATATATATATATATATATATATATATATATATATTTATATATATTTATTTATTTATTTATTTATTTACTGTTTGTCATTGTGTACAACAGTAACTTTACATTGCATTGTTTGAGCTAAGGCTCTTGTATACAATGCTTTATATGTTCATTTTATATTCCTGGTATGCTTGAAGTGCATACCAATTGGCAATAAACTATGCCCATTACCAACCTTTTTATACGGATCCATCGTTTCCTTATTCATACATCAAACAAGCTTCGGCCACAATAAATGTCTGTATTTTCGACAATTTATAAACAGCGAATATATACTAACAACAAAGATGCATAAATATGTTGAAACCAATCGTGTTGCTCCTTGACGAACCACCGAAAGAATACTTATTGTAATGATATGTCTTGTAATCCATACACTTCCGCGTGAACACTGCGCTGTTGACTGTCAATGAAAGCATTCATGCAAGTTTACTTGACACTGGGGTCAGAGCGACCTTACCCGCGCACGCCCGGGTTTAGTATCACCGTCCGCCGATGTGAATGGCGAGGACATTAGTACTAACATTGAGATTGACCCACAGCGTCCTCATTAATACAGAACCTTATATATATCCGTGGTCTAGCCGTAGTGTATCCGTGGTCTAGCCTTGGTCTAGCCGTGGTGTAGCCGTGGTCTAGCCATGGTTTATACGTGGTCTAGCTGTGGTCTAGCCGTGGTCTAGACATAGTACATCCGTGGTCAAGCCGCAGTCTAGCCGTGGTTTATCCGTTGTCTAACCGTAGTGTATCCGTGGTCTAGCCGCGGTCTAGCTGTTGTGTGTCGGTCTGTATGAACCATATTTCGGGTGGGATTTCAGGTCACCTTTGTGAACATCTACGAAGCAACAATGTGGTCTGCTATATAATGAGACCCTCACTTATAACTTGGCCTAGCCAGCGAACATCTAGTACTATTCTGAGGCAATGCACGTGGAAAGTGTTTAGTTTCCTCACATGCACCGTATATATCGGTCACATCTCACTGCTGTATAGCCGTACACCAAGTACGCACGCTCAATTTGTACCGACCCAGCAGCGAGATACGTGTTTGATAAGACACGCTCAGAAAGACGCCCGTTGGTTACCGAGGCGGATGTTTAGTAGGCTGTCAAGAAGGTGGGTGTGACGGATCCAACAGAGGTTAAGTTGTCAACAAAATGTCCGCTTTACATTCACTGAGAGTTTTCTTGTACAGTCAATGCCCTCTTCTGTATGACAAAATACGACGCGCCCTCTTTTTTATGGAACAGTAAACATTGATAGTCCTGCACCCATGCTGAACACATGCACCGGCACTGATCCGATCATTAACACGTCATTCATGTCTGGCTCGGTGTCGGCTGACATTAAACACGCAACAAGTTCCATTCTAAAAATACCTTTGAACCTGACTCAAAGAAAAACGACTGTTTATTGGTGTCAAAGCGGCAGTGGTCTAGCCAGCAAATACGACAATTTCTTGACACTTTAGACGACCCGTTAACACTGAGACGGCGCTGAGGCGGGAGTTGGACGGTGGTGAGTATGACATTCAGGTTGATCTATACTATTCCATGGACAGAAGGAAAGGTGTGCTAGTTATGCTGCTCAGTGTGACGCTGTCGACCATTCGATTCTACACAGCCAACTGTGCAGCATAGGAGTAAAGGGCTCTGCACCTCAGTGGCTGGAGTCATACATGTCGAACAGTCGAACCTCAGTGGCTGGAGTCATACATGTCGAACAGGGGTCACATACTGTAAGTATTGGCGGATAATACAAATCGAATATGATGTCAGACTAGGGTCCGTTATGGGTTCAATTATCACTATGTACTCTATTAAATTTGGATTCAGTACATGTTATTGCGGCCTAATTGCGCATTGATATAGCATGTTCACAAACTGCTCTAATTTAACAAGATTTAAAAAGATTGCCATCCAAGGCAAAGGCCCTGGTGGCAAATGGACAAGGAAGCCATTGGCTTATCCAAATTGGCTTGTCCAAAATATTTCATCTATGTTTAACCAGCCCTCTTGAGATATATGTCAACCTTGTTTGTAAACATATTCATGCTGCTAGCAATTAAACAGGGGCTACTAGAAGACGGGGAACCACTAAAGAGATTGATGACATTCTAGAAAGCCGCTATCTGTGTCTACAATCTTCGGAATCCACCATGCCAGCCATAACATACCTCAGGTGTGATTTCACCTTGCGAATGATTGTCAGTTCATTTGTCTAGTCAACTGGATATCATGGAGCTGAGTCACGTGACCTGTACTGCAGTTACTCAGCAAATTGTCGGCTCATTTGTGAGAACGTAATTGTTGACAAGTGTCAGTAAATAGGCGGAAAGGGACCGAACATAATTGGCGCGGGCTGTATCAAACAACAAAGGGCACAATTCTTTAATACATGTAGGATGGAGATCGCAGTTGGATTATTTTGTAACTCGAAAATTTAAACACCAACCAGACCATGTACATACAGTGGGTCAAAGCCAGTTCGTCCGAGTTCAACCATTTTGCACCAGGCACGGCACATCAGTCACTTTTTTAAAGTGTCGAACAGACGATCTTTCTTTTGACATATTGTAATGTTGTCACAGCCACATCTCATCTTTTGTCAACCCGTTCCACGTACAAACTTCCAAAGAGTAGACTCTTTGTTAGAGGCCAAGCCGCACAATAATTTTGTTCAACTGTATTCACAATAGTGCACACGATGTATGACCGTGGTACAAATGGTACACCCGTACTGTGATACAAATGGTACATCCGTACTGTGGTACAAATGGTACACCCGTACTGTGGTACAAATGGTACACCCGTACCAGGTCCTCCACAAAAAGAGATTTTGTCGGATTGCAGAGTTGCCAAAACGCGTTGATCGCTGTATGTTCTTGTTAGTCACCATACGCTGCATTTTCTTTTATGTATGTTTGTAAGCCGTCATCGTCAACGATATATGAATGCCTATGCTCAAGCATTTTTTTAATGTATGTTTGTAAGCCGTCATCGTCAACAATATAATGAATGCCTATGCTCAAGCATAGTTGAATAAACGCTACGTTATAGGGTTCCATCCATAGTCAATGCCTCACGTATCGGTCTCCGTCTTTCACGCACTCGGCATGGCCCCACAAACGTCTGTAATATGCCCCCACAAAGTTGTACCAGGCCTCGACAAAGTTTATATCAGGCCAACACAAATTCTGTACCAGGCCCAACACAGCTTGTACCAGGCCCACACAAAGTTTGGACCAGGCCCCTCAAAGTTTGTATCAAGCCCACACAAAGTTTGTACCAGGCCTCCAAAAAGTTTGTATCAGGTCCCCCGCAAAGTTTGTACCAACCCACCACACATTTTGTACCAGGCCTCCACAAAGGTTTTACCAGGCCCCCCACAAAGTTTGTACCAGACCCCACAACGTTTGTACCAGGCCCCCACACAATTTGTACCAGGCCTACACAGAGTGTGTACCAGACCCCACAAAGTTTTTAACAGGCCACCACATATTTTGTACCGGGCCTCCACAAAGTTTGTACCAGCCCCCACAAAGTTTGCAATAGGCCCCATAAAGTTTGTACCAGGCCCCTACACAGTTTGTACCAGGCCACTCACAGTGTTAATCATTCAGTGACAAATGGTACATTCTTGAACGACAACGTTTAGTCCACAGGAAATGTAACATTTCGGCGTCATTTGCCGTCTTGCACCAGGGTACGTAACTGATCTTCTGACACCGTACTCACCTATCTGTAGTGTTCGATCTGTCGTTCGGTGACTGCTGGTAGTCCCACGGTACAAGCTAGAGGCCACAGCAGACGGGTCGGCATACGTATGTCGGGCTTTAGAAACACGCAGTAGAGTTACTACTTAATACACGGTGTCGCCTCCGGAAAAATACACACATGAATACGCCAAAAGGCTCGTTACTATGCATGGTTACAATCAGTTCAACACTACACATATCAAATCGTCGAACGGTTCAAACAATTGTTTAACTGGAAATACGGGACATCAAGGGTATGGGTGTGTGTGTGTGTGTGTTTTGTAAGAACACAATACACACGGTGTCTGTCTCTTTCTGTCTCTTTCTGTGTCTCTGAACCTCTGTCTGTCTGTATCTCTGCCTGTCTCTGTCTGTCTCTCTCTGTCTCTGTCTGTCTTTCTCTGTCTCTGTCTGTCTTTCTCTGTCTCTCTGTCTGTCTGTAAATCTATATATATATATATATATATATATATATATATATATATATATATATATATATATATATATCTGTCTGTCTGTCTATCTGTCTGTCTCTGGGCGAGACAGAGACAGCGAGAAAGTATTTTGAACGTCATACACCGGTGCTGGTGATCAATGTAGCATTGGGCAGCTTTAACAGAGAGACAGAGAGAGAGAGAGAGAGAGAGAGAGAGAGAGAGAGAGAGAGAGAGAGAGAGAGAGAGAGAGAGAGAGAGAGAGAGAGAGAGAGAGAGAGAGAGAGAGAGAGAGAGAGAGAGAGAGAGAGAGAGAGAGAGAGAGAGAGAGAGAGAGAGAGAGAGAGAGAGAGAGAAAGAGAGAGAGAGAGAGAGAGAGGAGAGAGAGAGAGAGAGAGAGAGAGACAGACAGACAGACAGACAGACAGACAGACAGATAGAGGGAGACAGCGAGACACTGATCGATGTGCCACCCCATCCATAAATGGTGTCTGTTTTTAAACAATCCCATCACAAATAAAAGTTTCAGTAACGTCTGCGTTAATGCTTGTGCACGCTGGATGCCTAAACGTTGGGTATATTTTGGACGAATGTGACTTTTACAGGTAACATGTCGCGTCGACGAATCTGCTGTAGACTACACAGGCGGGTGAATGTGTGTCTCATGGTAATGCTCGTTGTGACTGGCTATCACTTGATTTCTCACTTCACAACAAGTAACACAGGTATATAACTTATTTTGTTTCGCGGTCTATGTTCGGTGTTTCGTACCAATAAATTCCGTTTTCCCTATTCGCTTGACCAGCGGTATGAACCACTTGAATTCGACTACTAGAAACATGCATTATATATAACACTCGGAGTTTTTTAGATGTCATGTTTGTTTCATCAAATGAAATCCCATAAATAAGTTCACAATTATTAGATGATATGACTATAACCTGGCGTAAAGCTTAAACTTGGTGTAAATGCACGCACGTACGCACGCACACACGCACGCACACACGAACACACCGCCATGTACGTATATATTATGTACAATAACACCCATCTAACATGTTTATCTTCAGATCTACAGATGAGAGCTGACAGTGCAGTAGGCGATGTGCCTGTTGTTGATAAAATGCCACACGAGATTAAGAAAGGTAACTGCATTCTATCCGATTACATTGTTACTTTGCGGTTAATGTTCGGTATTTCTTCTCGATGAATGATGCTTTCCCAATGAAAGAGAAGAGCTTGAGATATCCACAATGCAAAATATGGTGTTTTGTCATGATTAGATGTTATGAGTTATGCATGATCCTATTAGTTACCATCAGTTAATGTTGAGTAACGCCACAAAAGCCGTCGTGAACTATATGGAGGCATCACGCACCCACCCACGCGCGTTCATGCGTGACAGACGTGCAGGCATGCACAACAAGCAACCGTCTGTAATGTTTTCTTCAGATCTCCACCCGAATGCCGACGCTGCAATCTCCGCCCTTCCACCCGTCCGTAAAATGGCACACGAAGCTAAGAAGAAGTTGTCAGGTAAATACTTTGTATAGCCGGTCCAGTGCAGTGATTTATTGACAGGTTATCCTATCACAACAGTTCTTTGATGTCAGTTCAGGGTCTACGAAAAGTAGAACAATTATGCGTATGTTCAAAGAATAATGTCAACACAGGGCATAATTGCCAGCAAGTGTTTGTATCACTGTCATAATATCTCTTGTGACTTAGTCAATGGACTGGTTCAGTCTCGTGTGCTTATGTGTGAAGTCAAATTTTAATTATTGTTGAATATATATATATATATATATATATATATATATATATATATATATATATATATATATATATATATATATATATATATATATATATATATATATATATATATATATATATATATATATATATATTGTATTGACCCTGCAGTAGGGAAGCACATCTTTCACAATTTAAACCTTGGACCTCTCACCTTGTTTTCAGTCGAATTGTACATTCTGCTGCAGGTTGTTAATTCAAACTTAGCAGAACCTTTGCAAGACATTTGGAAATATAAATACCACAAACATAGATACAATGTAGATAACTTCCCCATCGTAGGTGTCGTGTTTATTGACAATGTCCATGTCTTCCAGCTAGCCAGCCGGGCGAGTGCAACAGCTACTTCGACGCTGTGCAGATGACGCGGAAGGTGACAGTGAATATATTGAAACAGAACATGTCTGTGACAAAACGCAGCACTGTTACACTTGTCACCCAACTGGACAGTGAACGCCTCCAAAGACTGGTCAGCCTCGCTCGGTTGTGGAAAAGTACGTACTAGTTATATTTATTTATTTTATCTGTGTTAATCAGTTCGTTCTGATATCTAATCTACACTGTTTCAAATTTATTTTGATTAAATATTATGATTCATTTGTATTATTTTATTAATATTAAATGCATTTTCGCGTGGCAGACGTGATATTACTTAATTGTGTTTCGCTTATGCCATTCCATAGAATATACCATGACAGTTTTAAAAGTTAATTAATAAATATATAAATAAATAAATAAATGATTAAAATGTCCATATCATAAAAGAGTGTTTAATACAATTACTAATGAAGTCAATTAAAGTGTTACTAAAATAATAAATAATAAAGTAACAAATAATAAAGGCATTTTCGCCGATTCTCATGCGACACTCAAGTCGTAAGTTCAATCGACGTCGGCGGGCAACGTAGTTTCCGACCGATGTGTCAACCCCTGAATGAAGTGACGCCTGAGTCCACGAAATAATCATCGTACACTGAGAGGAAGCATCGGGTGGCATACGCAGCACGTGCCCGAACAGACTAAATCGGGCTGTCAGGATGGCTTCACGGATGGAGCGGCATCTTCAACGGTGGTACAGTGCCTCGTTCGATATACGGTGTGGCCGATTAATGCCGACGACCTGGCGTAGGTGACGACGGTGGTACGAGTCCAGACGTTTGAGTTCTGATTTCTTCAGGCCCCATGTTTCCATGTTGTTTCCGCGTCGGAATCCTGATTGATTGATCAACTTTCGGCGCGATCCTCGCAGGACGATGAGTGACAGTTCCTTTCGGAGTGCTGATAGTAAGACTATCGGGCGCACACTCGTCAGTACCAGAAACGGAAGTGATGAGCTAATAAAATCAGTGTCATCCGCGTATTCGACGTCCAACGGTAGGCTGGCGTCGATTGGTGGGCGCGGAAGGCGTGATTGAAGTACCTTACTTACTTACTTAATCTTCTTGGCCCCTTCAGGAGCATAGGGCGTCAACCATATTTCTCCACCTCACTCTCTTCTGGGCTAGAGCTTTGGCCTCTTGCCAGGTGACCCCCACTTTATCAAGATCTTGTAGTGTGGAGCGTCTCCAGTTGATTTTTGGCCTTCCTTGTCTTCTCTTTACTTGTGGGTTATAGTCCATTGCTTTTTTGGTTGTATTTGTTGGATCTTTTCTGAGTGTGTGGCCAATCCAGCTCCATTTTCTCCTCTTGATTGTAGTGCTTATTTCTTCCTGTTTGGTTTTCTTCCAAAGCTCTTTATTTGATATTTTGTTAGGCCACAATACCTTAAGGATGTATCGGAGGCGACTGTTGATGAAGACTTGGAGTTTGTTGTTGAGAGACTGAGTAGTTTTCCACGTTTCACAGCCATAGAGAAGAACTGGTTTAACGTTGGTGTTGAAAATGCGGATCTTAGTATTTATGGATAGTTGGGAAGAGAGCCATACAGGGCGTAGGGTTCTGAAGGCATGGTGAGCTTTATTGATGCGTAGCTCCACATCTTTGACAGCTCCACCATTTGTACTGATGTTGCTCCCGAGGTAGATGAAGTCTTGTACTTTCTCAACAGTGCCACTTTCTAGTGAGATGGGTTCAGAGGATCTGCTGTTGACTTTCATCACCTTTGTCTTTCCCATATTGATCTTAAGACCAAGTTGACTGCTTTTTTCTTGAAGCCTCTCTGTTTTTTGTTGCATGTGTTTATGGGTTTCTGAGAGTCGTGCTAGATCATCTGCAAAATCCAAGTCTTCTAGATGTGAGAACAAGTTCCACTGGATGCCAGTACGATGGTGTTCTGTGGATCTTTTCATTGTCCAGTCTATGGCTATCAGAAAGAGCAGTGGAGATAGCAAGCAGCCTTGTCGTACTCCAGTTCCAATCTGGAAGCCTTCTGAAACTTGTCCATTAAAGATGACATGACCAGTGAAACCTTCGTACATGTTCTTTATTAGGGTTACAAATTTTGTGGGTAAACCATAGTGCCTCAGGAGCTTCCATAGAACTGTCCTATCTATACTATCAAATGCTTTTTCGAAGTCCACAAAGTTTATGTAAAGGGAGCTCTGCCATTCAATGCATTGTTCAACGATAATCCTGAGTGTAGCAATGTGATCTGTGCAGGATTTATCCTTTCTAAAGCCAGCTTGTTCCTTTCTTAACTTCTTGTCAACTGTTTCTTGTATCCTATCCAGGATAATACGGCAGAGAATTTTACTGGACACTGATAGAAGCACGATCCCTCTCCAGTTCTTACATTCACTGAGGTTGCCTTTCTTGGGGATTGTAACTAGCATACCTGTCTTCCATTCAGTTGGTATTTCCTCTTTATCCCAGATCTCATTTAGGACGCTGTATAAAACGTCTGTGGCGGCCCCAATATCAGGTTTTAAGACATCAGATGGTATATTGTCAATTCCAGGTGCTTTGCCTAGCTTCAGCTTTTTGATGGCTCTCTTGATTTCTTCTTTGGATATCCTACCACAATTAATGTTAATGTATTAATTTGTTTCCTCAATGTCTGGGATTGAATCTGGTGGAGGCCTATTCAAGATATCTTGGAAATATTCTTTCCAGCGTTGTAACTGTAAAGATTCCTTAGTGAGAAGGTTTCCATGTTTGTCCCTGATGGGGCGACTAGTGCTCTTGTTCTTCCCTGCTAGCTGTCTGGTGATCTTGTATAACTCTCTGGAGTTGTTTTGCCTAGCTGCGATCTCAGCCTCGTTTGCTAGTTTTTCGACATATGTTTTCTTGTCCCTCGTTGTCTTCTTTTTAACTGTTTTGTTTCTTTCCTGGTATTCCTGCTGCAGTTTTTTTCCTTGTGTCATCTGCTTCCTTGTTGAGTTTCATTTTAGTCTCCCTCTTGCCTCAATAGCTTCCCAGGTGTCGTCTGTAATCCAGTCCTTCCTCCTAGCTTCCCAGCAGCCTAGGACTTGTTCACAGGTGTCTCTAATTGCATTCTTGGATCTTGTCCACTTTTCATCAGTGTTTTTTTCCCTCTTCCAATGCTTCCGTAGTGTGATTCCAAGTTCCTGTCGTATTTTAGTATTTTGAAGTTTTTTTTATCAGAAACCTTCTTTGTACCTTGTTATTCGTCTTCTTCTTTGCTGCTAACTTCATCCTAAATTCACCCACAAGGAGGTGGTGGTCGGAGTTAATGTCAGCTCCTCTTTTCACTCTGACGTCTAGAAGCACTCTCCTCCATTTCTTGGTGATTGTTACGTGGTCAATTTGGTTTTCCGTCTGTAGATCTGGGGATATCCATATGGCTTTGTGTATAGGCTTGTGTGGAAAGAGAGTTCCTCCGATTATCAGTTCATTGAGAGTACATATATCTGCAAACAGGAGACCGTTCTCATTCATCTGTCCCAGACCTTCTTTCCCCATTGTGCCTTTCCAATTGTCATTATCCTTTCCAATCTTGGCATTCATATCCCCTATAACAAGTTGGATATCCCTCTTCGGTAGTTTTTGGGTGAATGTTTGTAGATGTTAGTAGAAGGTCTATTTCTCTTAAAATTCAGGAGAGTTGGTTGGTGCATAGCAATGTATAATGGTGATGTTCCGATCTTTTGATGTAAACCTGGCTGTGATGATTCTCTCCGAGACTGGTTCCCATTCGATGAGACTTTTTGCTGCATCCTTTGAGAGTAGCAGCCCTACTCCATGTGTGTGCGCATCTTCTTCTCTCTCATTCCCAGAGTACAAGTAAGTTTCTCCAGAGCTAGTTATAACCTTCCCAAAGGTGTTCCATCTGCTTTCACAGACTCCAATGATGCTCAGCTTGTATCTTCTCATTTCTTTGGCGAGCTGTGCCAGTTTTCCTGCCTGGTAGAGTGTCCTGACATTCCAACATCCAATTCTAATTTTTGACTTGAGCTGTAGCAGACTCTTCCTTCCTTGGGCTTCCTGTCGGCTTTCACCCAAGGGATTCATACGCACCTTTCCAGGACAGCCTGCTTTGCTCAGATCGAGGTGTGGTTGAGTATTCATGGTTTCGGTTTCTGTAATCGATTTCAATAACAACTGAGTGGGTGATTAGCCCAAGCCGCTGTGCCCACAAGTTTGCCGCAGTGGTCGTAGACCATTTTCCTCCCGGGCTCCATGATCAAGAGATGTGGCTGGACTGTGCTTTGTCTGACCACTCGCCCCAGAAATAGACCTTCTACCAACATCTACATGACAATCGCCTATTGACAGGCGCGGCTCGAGAGAAGTGGTGGCGAGAGAAGGAAACGGGTCATTCGCAGTTCCGACTCGCCGAGGAATGTCTGCAGTATGTCTAGGAGATTGTCGCGACGGATGGTGTCGAAGGCGCGACTCAAGTAGATGCTGAGAAATTCGACCGACGCGCGCTGTTGCTGCGCTTTCGCGACAGGTAGTCGTCAACTTTCGATCCTCGACAGGACGACGAATGACAGTGTCTTTCGGAGTGCTGTCGGGCGCACAATCGTCAGTGGGCCTATCGGTTTGCCCGGCTTCTGTATCAGTATTTGCACACCGTCGCCTAGGTCGAGCGGTTCGTTGTGTTCCAGTGCATCGTTGAAGATGCTGGCGATCGTGGGTGCTAGTAGGTCAGCCGTACACGTCAAGAGTTCGTCCGGTAGGTCGTCATGCCCGATGGCTAGGCCGCTGTTTAGTTTGCCGATCGCTCTCTTGAATTCGTCGGCGGTAATAGGTTCTGCAAGTCGTGACGGTCTTCCTATGAATACTCGCAACTCTTCCACGACTGGGTCGCCGAACTGGCGGCTGAAGTGTTCGGTGACCCGCGTTTTCAGTTCTGCTGCGTTGCAGATAACGCGTCCGGCGGCGTCGTGGATCGTCGACTTGGCGACTGGTTTTCTCGTCATCACGCGAACAGCACAAAACATTTTTGCGCCGTCGTGGAGACGTTCAACTTATGACGCCAGTTTGTCTAGTCTCGTTGAGGTGTTATCCCGAGCTTTTTCGGCGCAAATTCGTATTGCGCCGGCGCTTCAGCTCTCCTCGACGGATGACGTCTGACGTGTTCTGTAGCCATAGTTTCAGCTTTCGTTGTTCTGGTGACATTGACGCAATTTCAGCACAGTGTGGACCGTGTGATCGAGAGTCTGTCAATAACCTTTTGTACGTCTGTCGGCAGATGACACAATCGATCACATTGTATATGGGTACAATATGACCTGTCGCAGCATCTCGGCCCTGTCCTTGCCACGTTGTTTTGTGACGAGCGGAGTGCTAGAATACAGTGTTGCAGACATACAGGCTGTGCCTCTCGAGGAAGCCGGTGACGGCTATACCGTTGACGTTCCGTCTGCCGCGCGAATGTTGTCCCCTAAAATCTTCGTCGAATTTCCTGTATCCGATCATACTGTTAAAATCACCAACGATGTAGAATTGTGCGCTTGAAGAGTACCAGGATGTAAGATGTGCAACTTCAGCGAAGAACTCGTCTTGTTCTGCATTGTTCTTGTTGACACGTTGCGACGTCGGGCCGTGTTGAGAAATGAATGTGTTGAATATCGACTGTGTTAAATAAAGCACTGTCAGACAATTGCGGCTTAAAAGTCCTCTCCTTTCGAAAGCACGTCCTGTCGTCATGTTGGTACCGACCATTGCAGATGCTATCTCGGTGGCCATCTACGTAAGACATGGAACCACCGTTGACTTAAAGAAGGTCCTGCGACAGGCTATGAGAGGCAGGAGCAACATTGGTGTCCACTTGGTTCCTGAAAGCGGGGTAGGTGTCCTGATATTAGGTGTCCTGATATTTTTGATATCGGTGTTTCCTCGTACGTAGGCAAATTCTTCACCTGATGCCAGTTTTCTTATTTGTGTGTGGAACGTTGCATTTTGGAATTTAGTTATCTCACAAATGTAATGCATTGTATAACAATCCTGTTTGACCGAAGCAACATTTTGTTTTTATTACTTAATATACCACAATACAACTGCACATTTCTGATATTGTTTGGACACAGTTGTGCGCATCAATGCGTCATACAACAACTATATATGTTATTTTCGAAAATGGTAAAATGGTCGCTAGTTGTCTATGCAAAATATGCTGGATAAGGGCACATGCGCGCCTCATACGCAAAATCCAATATGTTCAACATAAACCTAGCGGCCACTTTCGAAGATAAAAACAACATTTGTGTCGTGTGGCATTAGTGTGTTACTGCATTGATGCGCACGATTATTTTGTGACAACTACCAAAGGTGAACATTATGCGAGACCAGGAGTTTTGTTTCGTATAGTCGTACTATCCTGTGAACTACCTGCGAAACGTAGCTCTGGACAACGCCATCACAAAATACGTCTTCACGAATGATATCGATTTCATGCCTTCGCCCAAACTACATAGAATACTCGAACATTACTTAAGCCATGGAACAGGCGTCAACACAGAAAACCAGGTAAGACACGAGGAGCCCTACCCAGAATGATCCATGGAAATGGCAGTGAATATGCAAATGTTAGAACAAGTATTATTGTTTGGATTTCCATTGTTTTCGTTAAGGAAATTCATAATCTCAGTAATTTTAAATTCATACATTTTATGACGTTTTATTAATAAGATACGAATAACCAAAAATATGTTTGTAAAGTGTTCTGAATGATAACGATTACCAAAATAAAGCATACATCAATGCAATAACCCGGAAAGTGCCATTGGAGTGAAACTGAGAAAATCGTAGTTGAAGTTTGACGAAGGTAATGTAGTCTTCAAGTAAATTACTGTGTTCATTATTGCAATGACTCCCAAAGTGCCACTGGTGCATAGAGTAAAAGTAGAGACACCTAGCGACCACTATCGAAGATCGAACGTTTGTATTATCCTTTTGCAGGCTCTGATTGTGCCGGCTTTCGAATAAGTCAGGGAAAGTGCAATTACAATACCGGAGAACAAGCCAGCCCTTTTGGAGATATGGGAAGAGAAGGCAATCAAACCATTCCAGTAAATATCAATGTGTGTGTGTGTGTGTGTGTGTGTGTGTGTGTGTGTGTGCGTGCGTGCGTGCGTGCGTGCGTGCGTGCGTGCGTGCGTGCGTGCGTGTGTGTGTTTGTGTGTGTGTGTTTGTGTGTGTGTGTGTGTGTTTGTGTGTGTGTGTGTGTGTGTGTGTGGGTGGGTGGGTGGGTGAGTGCGAGCGTGCGTGCGTGCGTGCGTGCGTTCGTGCGTGCTCGCACCATGCTTGCGTGTTTACGTGTGCAAGCGCAAAATATCAGAAAGAGAATATTTTAGTAAACAAGTTGAGTTTGAAGTCAAACGGCATATAATTAGGTATATACAAATCAAATATATTTCCCGTGACGTTGATTTCGCCAACAGTATGGCGCGGCCAATGAACACAAGATACTGTGTGATCAACATGGTGTCCCTAGTAAGCCAATTACGTGATATTCTTCATTGTTATTGCAAATGGTTATGTTTTAGTAACTCTTATTGGTGCATAGGCCAAAAACTATTGACTTTTGTTTTCCTTTAACAGTTTTAGAATTGTGGATGGAGTAGAGAAAGAAACGGGCGCTCAAGGCCAAACAAACTTCCCACGTTGGAAGAACGCCGACAAACCGTATACAGTAAGATACATGCTTATGCTATTGAAGATATCCTAAATGATAACAACGTAGCGATCGTAATCCTTGTCGTTTCAATGAATGACTGTGTATGTATGTGTTAGCATGCCACTGTCACATCAATGTACCGGCATCGGTCGGTCGGTCGGTCGGTCGGTCGGTCGGTCGGTCGGTCGGTCGGTCGGTCGGTCGGTCGGTCGGTCGGTCGGTCGGTCGGTCGGTCGGTCGGTCGGTCGGTCGGTCGGTCGGTCGGTCGGTCGGTCGGTCGGTCGGTCGGTCGGTCGGTCGGTCGGTCGGTCGGTCGGTCGGTCGGTCGGTCGGTCGGTCGGTCGGTCGGTCGGTCGGTCGGTCGGTCGGTCGGTCGGTCGGTCGGTCGGTCGGTCGGTCGGTCGGTCGGTCGGTCGGTCGGTCGGTCGGTCGGTCGGTCGGTCGGTCGGTCGGTCGGTCGGTCGGTCGGTCGGTCGGTCGGTCGGTCGGTCGGTCGGTCGGTCGGTCGGTCGGTCGGTCGGTCGGTCGGTCGGTCGGTCGGTCGGTCGGTCGGTCGCACATCTAGAACATAACATTGTCACAGCGGTCTTTCCACAGGTGGACTGGGCTGATGCGTTTGAACCGTACTTGGTCCTCGAAAAGTCTAAAGCATCGCCTTTCAACCGAATGTTTGTCGGCCGGTACTTCAACAAAGTTGCGCAATCATTGGAGCTCTCTGCAAAGGGGTAAGGTATAAAACCACCGACAATTCCTATTGACAATCCTCATAGAGACCAAATGTAATGGCCATGTCCGAATATTTGTGTTACTCCTCCATCGTGTCATACGATTCATTGTGCTACTCCGCCACCGTCTCGTACGATTCATTGTGCTACTGCGCCATCGTCTCGTACGATTCATTGTGCTACTCCTCCACCGTCTCGTACGATTCATTGTGCTACTATGCCACCGTCTCGTACGATTCACTGTGCTACTCCTCCACCGTCTCGTACGATTCATTGTGCTACTCCTCCACCGTCTCGTACGATTCGCGGACGTTGCACTTCGCAAAGGTGCTACTTAATATTAGAATCACAATTATGTAGTGTTTCCTATTTAGCATTTATGCAGATGAAGGTGTTCTATGGAAATAAATTATTTATTCATCGGTGTACAATCAGTTCAGCTACACGTGCTGATGAGTGAAGCATACACGTCAAAATGTGTCGTTAATCGTTTGACCATAGCGGGGTTTTCTGCATCCAACATAAATCCGGCCAAGGATTGTTTTGGAAAATCGACTTTTCGATATTTCATATGGTCGTTTTAGTTCCTAGGTTATTTCATAAGCCGAGAAGAACTGCGTGAAATGACAGAAATAGAGCCGTGCAGAATGTGACAGTTTGAAAGTTTTAACTGACTTTCCTCTATGCTGTTTCTCTCAGTGTTCTACTTATTCTGCAAAATTCCATGCCGCAAAAATAAACTAGATATATTTGAAACCTGTTATCCGCCATTTTCCTCCGAAGCAGTTTCGCGAGCCCCAATCTCGCGCTGTTTCGCGTTTGTCATTCTTGTCTGCGCACGACTCCCACTTTCCCCGCATTATCAGCGTTATTATACTTAAATCATGTCAGGGTAGTTAATTAGAACACACATTCCCTAACTTTGAATTTACTACAATCAACACGACAAATTATACGGCTGACGTAGTAGCACATATGACGGCTACGTTTATCAATTTGTGCTGCTCCTCAAGCCGTCTCTGACGATTAGGGTGCTACAAATTGAAAAATGTTCATTGCCTGACTTGCGATTGCCCAAATGTTGAAGAATTCTCATAGTTTCAGAACGTCGCAGTAACCTGGTCATTACCGCCATTAACGAAACCCACATTGTGTGTCTTACCTTTGTCAGATTCACGTTCGTTGTACTTCCGGACGTCTACCTCGTGCACCAGTGGCATGAAGCCACCCCGTGGTCGGACGTCGCATATAGGTAGTGTATTCCATTCTACGTTATTACAACCTTTTTTGCGTTATTACAACATGTATGTACATTATTACAACACATATCTACGCTATTGCAACATGTCTTTACGTTATCACAAAACGCATTTTCTTTATTGCAACATGTATCTACAACATGTCTATGTTCTTACAACATGTGTCTATGTTATTACAACATGTGTCTATGTTATTACAACATGTGTCTATGTTATTACAACAGGTATCTCCCTCTCTGCCCAATATAACATGTAATTATTTATAACTTGCATATATACATATTTTCTTTAAATATCGTCGATATCATTTCAGTTATATTTTAAACTTAATTTAATTACGTTGTGGTCATTGTTTTTACTATGATTTTATTGATGTTTTATTCAACATATTTTTAGATATCATTACTAATATTTAATTTACTTGCCATTTGCACCCCTACACAGTGTTCGTATTACTAACTATGCCATGTGAAGCAACGAATACACTTGGATCTGGCACCGCGTAAAATAAAATATATTACTATTTCGATACATGACCTTTGGGGTTTTGCTTTTTGGACAAACCTGATAAGTGCCATGCAAGGTGGAATACTTAATAAACGTAGATTGAACGCTGTAATTATGACCACTGACATGGTTTTAAAATAAAGTTTTTCTCTCCAGAATATACATGTAATGCGTACCAACGATGGAACGAATTGTTATTGGATTGGTACATTCTACTAATATTCAGAATAAATCGCAACACAACGATTCTATAATTAACTTGCATCACGAGACTTAATCGGTAGTACTGAATATGATTTCCAGATGCAGCACCAGTACACTTATAGCGCTCAAGCTGCATGTGATGGAAAAATACGGAGTTAAGTTGCCCTTGAAAAACAACATGAAGTTTTCGTCATTATTCTACCTACCTCGCCTTCTACGGGAGCTTTAACCTCGACAACCTGCGGTGACAGACGACGTCTCTACCTTCCCGTGACTGTCGCGGGAACTAAGAATACAACACAGTTATTGACAATTGACACCAGGATCAACACAGTTGGGGAATGACCACAAAGTACACCTCCACATATTTCTTTGTAAATAATTATGTACTATATTAACAATGCACTGTTAACAAATAAACACGGTTTATTGCTTAGTTGAAGATGGTACATCGATTAAACACTGTACACACATATCACTTCATAGCTGCCAAAATACAAGATTCAACAAGATTGCCATCCAAGGCAAAGGCCCAGATTGCAAGTCGACGGGGAAAGTATTGGCTTAACGAGAGGTTTTTCATTTACGTGTAACCCGCCCTCCTGAGATACGTGTCAACCTTGTTTTTAAACATATCCATACTGCTAGCATTTACACAATCTGTAGATAATTTTTTCCATTCATTGAATGTCCTATGTGAGAACGAGTACTTCCTGATATCCAATTTACACTGATCCTTTACTTATGT
The DNA here is from genome assembly GCA_033239005.1 of Lamellibrachia satsuma. NCBI lineage: Eukaryota > Metazoa > Annelida > Polychaeta > Sabellida > Siboglinidae > Lamellibrachia > Lamellibrachia satsuma. Next base: position 32,375,011 of record BSQZ01000001.1, on the reverse strand, counting down.
TACCTCATGTCCTTTAGTTCTACTATCTTTTTTGAGTGAAAAAAAACATGTTTCTATCAATATTTTTATACCCATTCAAAATCCTAAAAACTTCAGTTTGATCTTCTCTTAACCGCCTTGTCTCCATATTTGTTAAACCACTTTCTTTCAGTCGTTCTTCGTAGCTAATATATCTCAGTTCTGGAATAATTTTAGTTGCTCTCCTCTGTATTCTTTCAAGCGTAGCTATATCCTTCTTACGATATGGTCTCCAGGCTTGTATACAGTACTCTAAATGAGGCATAACTATTGTTTTTTACAGAGGTATAATTACCTTTTCTCTTTTTACCTTGAATATTATATTTCTCCTAATCAACCCAAGAATTTAGCTTCTGTATAATAGGACCAATCTATTTTATGTCCTTGTAAAAAATATTGTCTGCGTCGACATAGTCAACATACTTTAAATAGTCAGTGTGTTCAAAACGCTTAAAATCGAACTCATATCTATTTTCACATAAATTGTAACCAAAGGTTCACTCATCTCAAGATCACTATTTGTATGTTTAAATTCTTCATCACTGATATAATGAAAGGGGAAACATTTATACCTTCAGGACTGAACGCTATTCACCGTCAACCTCAAATATTCAAACAATGTCCAGGTTCGTGTCCAAGTGGATGAGATATGTTGGTCTTTCTTCAATTTCCTGGCCACCCGAGCGATGTTGTTGTTCTCAGGCGTAAGATGTTCGTTGGTGTAAATGTTTGTGTGCCTGAGTTTCTTGGCATAACGGAGGAGAAGTGCTTTTGTTTTTAGATTCACAAACCTCACCATGGTGTTAGGTTTGTCGTTCTTTTATCCCCATTTGCTCTTGGCTGTTTGTGGATTGGGTGGCATGCGGAAATGTCTGCTTTGGTGATATGCAGATCGAATTTGTTGACCAGGAACAATACCACACTGTCTTCTTTACTGTCGGGTTCTTGCCAAGTAAGTAAGTAAGTAGAAAAGAAACGTGTTTTCGCACTGACATTAATATATATATATATATATATATATATATATATATATATATATATATATATATATATATATATATATATATATATATATATATATATATATATATTTATTTAATCCTCCAAAACATCTTTAAAAATCATATATAGTCGCGGTGGGGGTGGTCACATGTTTGTGGGTGACCTTGTGGCGAAATGGACCCACCTGTTTGTAATTAAATTTGTGTATTGGTGGTGGAATGTCTGTATTCTTTGCATTACATGTTCATGACGACTTCTTGATGTATATATGTTATCGTCATGCCTGTAGGAATGTGGGCTCTGAGAAACTTGCCGGACGGGGCTGTACATGTGTTCAGTTCCTGTCTGGTTTGCTTTGAGGAGCTCACATTCGTGTTAATGTTCTTCCCAAAGTGGCTGCGTGATAAGCAGTCCACTTTGCAATAAAACGTCATTTTTGTCAATCTCTACTACATCAGACTTGTGTTGGTTATTGCATAAATGGATTTATGCAACTTACAGCTGCATAACAGATTTTATGAGATAACCAAGGCAAGTCTTGCCCTGGGTGTCCGAGACTACACCGGAACTATTTGGCCAAATAATTTGAATTACTCCACGATATTCAGCCATTCACGGCTTAACGGAAACCAGTTCAAACCAGAGCCAGCAGCTGGAATCTTTCACTCCTGTTCCAGTCTCTGCATCGCGAAGTTGTGTCTAGAAAATTTGTCTCTCGAAGTCCGCCCTCCTCCCCACCTTCCTTCCTTATTTTCAATACTTAGTGTAAAATGCGATTGTACATCGTTGATGAAATAGGAAGTTGGAAGATGTCGAAACCGCTTTCCCCACTTTTCGCTTTATACTAGATGAACACAGGGTTTTATCCCCTAGTAGTTGGTGTTCATGGGGTTTTCTGCGCAGACAGGCTTCCTGTTTCTTCAACGGTAATCTTGGCTTATGTTTATATAGGTTAGCGAAATGGCCCCACCTGTTTGTAATGAAATTTGTGTATTGGTGTAATCTCTACTACATCAGACTTGTTACCGGCTAAGCAATATATATTGTGAATATCCTCACATATAGAGCAACACTACCTTCAGATTTTGTTTTCCTGTTTTCATAAATCATATTGTAATTGTAATTGGTCAAATATAATGTATACAGATAAGCATTGTTATCATACCATCACGTTTCGCATAATAGGATATAATCAATATCAACATGTGCTTCCGATAAATGAGATAATATATTTTTAAGGTTATAACATTTTGATGCCAGTCTTTGAATAGTAAAGATGAAGTAATCTACATTAAAAAAATAATGTTTCTGAAGTTATCAGAAAGTATTAATGAACGTCATAATAATTATTATTTATATTGGCTAAATGAAAAGAATTTGTATCGTTATCTGTGTTCAATGCATATAAATAAAATAAATTTCTTAGATGTTGTTCCGAATAATAACTTGAAAGAGAATCCATCATTTCACGACCCCTTTTTAACTGGTATTAAACTGCCAAATTATATTTAACAAAAACGGCCTTTGTTACACATGTAGTTGGCCTTCCAACCATATCCTTAGCTCACATGTCGAATGTGACTGACTGACTGAAAAGCCAACTTAACTTGTCTTCAGACTTGTCACATCATGCGGATATCCCGTGTATAATACGGATTTGGGGAGGTATATTCACATTTGTAAACGGATTTGTTTTAAACGGAAAAATTGTGACAAAATACACATTTGCTTGTGTTTGTCACACAAGTAAAACATGGAATGTGTTTGTCACACAAGTAAAACATGGAATGTGTTTGTCACACAAGTAAAACATGGAGTGTGTTTATCACTGCTAAAGCCACTGAGGCCCACTGTATTGCAAAAAAAATTATCGATACAATTGAAGATGTGCATTTTTATTAAATAAAAATATATAAAAATTATAATGATGGCATTTGTTTTGCAAAATATTCCAACCAGTTCTACAGCGTTAAACATCTAAGAATGACAAATAGGGTTCTGTCAAAAGTTTAAATGCACACCTAACTTAATGTCAATAATATTAACGAAAAAACTTACAAATTGCTGGCTTCAATGAGATGGGTATGCCTGTTTCTCTTTGCACAGTTTGTCCATCTCAGGTGTTGTCTCTGTCAGACTCAGCCTAATGTTACCTTCAGCGTCGAATTTTGTACGATAGCCGAATTAATTGACATTGTCGGCTATAGTGCTACAGTTGTAGTGAATGACAATATACGCATATTACAGGATTTAGTTTACACGCAATTAACGTGGACGTTTTGTTGTCCCTTGGGACCACCTCAAACCATCCCGCGGACCACCTGAGGGTTGCGGACCACAGTTTGAGAACCCCTGCACTAGTTGACACTGACCGCAGACTGACTATATCTGACCCGCCACAGATACAGCGTCACGTCTGGTTGCTACGAATAGCGAGGATGTTTGATATAGATAGAAGACGACACCCATGTTACTGTTAAGAATATTGATGTAACTCCATGTCAGTGTAGAGGTCAACATAATTTCACCGTCATACGAAGACTAATCGTTTTTACCTCTTGAGTGTACCCATCCTTCTGTCTACAGTAATTTGACGCCTTTAACACTGTATATCAATTGTATAGATTGCCCAAACCTTTGATTTTGATACACGTCTGACGTCGATGTTGGCGCAATAAAAGTGTTCATACTGTATTTTATATTGTATTGTAGTGGGCACGTATATTGCACGATAGGTATTAACAATGACGCCTTGAACTAACATGTGAATGTCAGGTAAGAATCGAGATCGTTTTTGCTTCGTTCTGTGACACAATTCCACATTAATACTGTATCTTTGTTTTGTGTACTACACTGGAAGTACACTCATGACAACACCATATTCAACAACGGCATGCTATTAGGGAATTAACTCAAGCAAATTAATTTGGTTGGCAAAGCATCCCGGTACCTTTCGAAGAGAACACCTATGACGGGGAGAGGGTTAATTGCAACGAGGTAAATTGCAACAAGTGTAATTTATGCTGGAGCCCATAACTACACACATAGGAACACTTTATTGGATCGTTAGAAAAGTGGCTGTTTTGAAACCATCGACTAGTTTATCTTACTTACTTACTAATTTATTTTTATCTGTCATCCCTTTAACGTGGTCACACGTATCATTTTTCAACTAGCTAACACTACGGCGCGTCGCTACTGCTACCGAGGGGACAGGCCCTATTTATTATTTATTTCCGAGACACAATCTCATAGATACTTTGCCAACCAAGACGTCAGAATAAGGTCAATAACTGCGGATCTTTCAGCATTGTTTACCTTATTGCTTGCATCGCCTGCTCGGTAAGATACGTAGGCGAAACTGGCAACTCACTTAGAATACGTCCAAATCAATATAGATAGGAAATGAGGAATCACGATGTTACACAAGTGACCAATCATTTCAACGAAGCTGGTCTCAATCTTTCCAATTTACGAGTTGTCATCCTGAACTCAGGACAACTGGAAACGACGCATAGACGCAACTGCGAATAAAAAACAACACAGCCTGTCGGACGTAATGTTAAGGAGGACACTTTTGACATCATACTTTTGTGATTCGCTTCTCCCAGCAGGGTCGGTCTATTGCTAATCTAGCCAAAGCCACGTATTACAAACGGCGTATCCGAAAATTCACACTCCCATTTTTTTAATAGCGTTCTTTATGAACAAGAATCTAAAAGATATGCTGGTGTCCAACAAATTACAGTGAAAATTGGACATCTATACAACAATGACGTGCACAATTAGGATATTGTTGGCCACTAAGCTGGCTAACAAATTAAATGTGATTGAGATAGTAACACCAGTAAATATAGGCAGGATGTATGTAGTAACACTGGAGAGCCTTACTCGCAGTTTAGGCTTTTCACTTTAATAGGCTTCAGATTTCAAAGGGTCTATTAACTGGTGACGTTGCTGAGGTCCAGCAGTGTTGCTTTGTGTGGCTTTGCCGGTTTCTAGCTCTGACTGAATTTAAGATTAAGGTCGTTGTTTTCATACGCTGCGTAGCTGCCTTTGAGAGATTTGGTTTCCAAATAGGATTAGATAAATTAGGATTGGAATGCACACTTGTGAGGTTGTCGAGGTCCAGTAGTGCTGCTTCGCACAGACTAGCAGGTTTCTATCCCTAGTGGAACTAAGTTAGGATAGGTGGTTTTCATATATAGCATAACTGTTTAAGCGATGCTGTCTTTTTGACGGGTTGGTACATTAACAATATTTCACTTCTTCACTTCTTTCCCCGTCTCTAAAAAAAACCCGAAAAAAATATGTATCCATCTCATGTTTTGCATAAGCATCTCTCTTGTTATCTTGACAGAACAGTGCTACCCAGTGCGTGGCAACCCTTTGTCTAGTGTACTTTGTTACGCTTCACGGCGTAGTGACACATGAATGCAACGGCTGAATGCGTTCCTGCGCCACGCTGCCCTAAGGTGGGGGGGGGGTGTATTACAGAAGTTATATTAGGCCTGGTTAGCTCTGAACATTTCCGTTCTTAATGTTAGGTTGACATTAACATTTCGAACATTAATTAACGTTTTTACCATCTACCCAAAATGACTAAAATGATTTGTATTAAAAATCAGAGTCAGGGTCAGGAGTTAACAATTACCAACAACAAAGATGCATCAATATGTCGCAACCGACCGTGGTGTTCTTCGACCAACTACTGAAGGGTGTACTTATTGTAATGATTTCTCTTGTACTCCGGACACTTCCGCGTGAACACTACGCAGTTGACTGTCATTGAAAGCATTCATGCAAGTTTACTTGACACTGGGGTCAGAGCGACCATACCCGCGCCCGCCCGGGTTTAGTATCACCGTCCGCCGATATGAATGGCGAGGACATTAGTGCTAACATTGAGACTGACACACAGCGCAATCATCCATACAGAACCCTTATGCCATTTTATGTTATGCCCCAGTGCCCCTACAGTAAAGTCATACTTGACACTGTCACGGTGCCAATATGCAACGTACAAGTGTAGGCCGTTCTACTCATGTACAACGTACAAGTGTAGGCCGTTCTACCCATGTACAACGTACAAATGTAGGCCTTCTACCCATGTACAACGTACAAGTGTAGGCCGATGTACGGAATGTTGATACCCGGCTTAGTTTTCCAATGAACTTGACGTCCACTGTAGTGTTGATACCGGGCTCAATTTGTCAACGAACTTGGCATCCGCTTTAATGTTGATACCCGGCTCAGTTTATCAATGAACTTGCTAAAGTTGTCTAACCAATTGAGTAACAGTTTCTCCAAAATTTTACAAAATTGTGGCAAAAGAGAAATTGGCCTATAATTTGTTATGTCTGTTTTGGCACCACTTTTGAATATAGGTTTTATCTTGGCTGTCTTCATTCTAGAGGGAACACACCAGTCTTAATCGAATTATTACAATTGTGCGTGAGAGGTTTAGATATGACGGATATGACATTGGCTACAATATCCATGTTAATATCTTAAAAATATGTAGATTTACTTCGTGTACACGCTTTTACAGCATTAATAGCCTCTTTCTCATCAGCGGATTTTAAATACAGACAGTTTCCGATCATACCTGCTAAATAATGATAAATAGACACATTTCCGTTAGAATTTGTGATGTTTTTGGCTAAACTGGAACTAATATTTGTGAAGAACTTATTGAATTAATTTCACATATCTTTATTGATGGAAATGTCTTTGTCTCCACACTTTATATGGATAGGATATTTGATGGATGGACGTTGTTTATGAATTACAGTGTTCAATATTGCTCATGTTTCTTTAATTTCTCCTCTCTTTCCTGCTAGCAATTTACTGTAATACGCCTTTTCGGTGGATCTTAATATAGAAGTTAGTTTGTTTTTGTACGTTTCGTATCGATATTCAAAGATTTCGGTTTTATCCCGAAGAAATATTCTGTAAAGATGATTCTTCTTACGACATGCGTTTTTTTAAGCCGTTGGACAACCAAGGTTTTTTCTACAAGTGTCCTTAAACTTCACTTTCTTAACTCGGCAATACAGGTTGCACAATGTATTAAATATATTGATAAAATTAGCATACGCGATGTTAACATCATCGGAATGCAACACGCTTTCCAGCAGGTCTTGCTTAAAACTTTCCATAAACATAAGTACATTGTCCTCTTTCAGGCTTCTTACATTTCTAAACGTCTTATAATTATTTGTCCAAGTTTATATTTACATAATACAAATATTGGCAAGTGGTCACTAATGTCAGTGATTAGTAACCCACTATCAGCAACATAATTAATTTGGTTGGTAAATATATTATCTATTAGGGTACACGAGTTGATGGTAATTTGGCTCGGTCTTACTATTAAAGGATATAATCCTTGACCATACATACATTCTAGAAACCGCTTTTTACCGGTGTGTGTTTCCTGTTTAAGTAAATCAATATTAAAGTCACCACAAACAAATTTGGTTTTACTCGGGTTGGCATATGTAAGTAACTGGTCCATGTACTCACAGAATCTGTCTATGTCTGAACCCGGAGTTCTATAGACACAGCTCAAAATTATATGTTTGTGTTTTTGCATGTCTAACTCAATAGTGACACATTCAAAGAGATTCTCAATTTCAAAATATTTTGCCGTACGGAGTGTGCAATTAAATCTGTGATTTACGAATAGTGCGTCACCACCTCCTTTTCTGTTTGCCCTAGCGACGTGAAAAACTTCATATCCGTTTAATAAAATGTCTTCTGTTGTGATCGGTTCATCCCAAGTCTCCGAAATGGCTATTATATCAAACGATAGTTTAAGATCATCAAGATACTTCTTAGTTTTATGGTAATTCTTATTTAAACTTCTAGCATTGAAATGGATAAGTGAAAAGTCACTATCGGATTTAACCTTATGGTATTAACAATTAGTATGCGTGCTCTGGTTAACCCTATAGTCTGGCTCAACATTGTACAAGGCATCGCTGGGCCACAAATCGTCGTAATCATACAATTCAAAATGTATATCTGAATGTTTGTCATGTAATATTGTTAATTCTAAAGTAGCATTAAATGCGATATCGTTGTTATTGGAATTATCTAGTAATATTTCATCATCATTACTGTAAGCAGGTAAGGTGGCATTGGCCATTGTCAATGTTCGTTAACATATAATGTTCATATAATGTTCATATAATGTTCTGTGTGTGTGTGTTACCTCAGGTGTGATTGTCCAATCGGTCCTTGGCCACGAGCCTGTCGTACGAGAAATAGGCACATTTCCCACTCTCTCTCTCGCCTAGTCTGGGAAGCTCATCTTTCCTACTGGATAATACGCGTTGAGACAGGTCTTCGTTGAAATACAGACCGTTCGGCTTCTGTTCGCGGGCTGCATGTAGAATGGTCTCCCGATCTTTGAAGCTTTCAAACTTCACTATGATTGTTCTCCGTTTGCTGCAGTGGCTGTTGCCGGGCATTCTGTGCGCCCGTTCGATGTGTATATCTCTGGCTTGATTTTCCGAGATGTTCAACGCAGAAATGAATGATCTGCGCATTGCAGCATCGGTGTCCGCCCACGTGTCTGCGTTACCGTCGGTGTCCGCCCACGTTACCGTCGGTGTCCGCCCACGTGTCTGCGTTACCGTCGGTGTCCGCCCACGTTACCGTCGGTGTCCGCCCACGTGTCTTCGTTACGGTCGGTGTCCGCCCACGTTACCGTCGGTGTCCGCCCACGTGTCTGCGTTACCGTCGGTGTCCGCCCACGTTACCGTCGGTGTCCGCCCACGTGTCTGCGTTACCGTCGGTGTCCGCCCACGTTACCGTCGGTGTCCGCCCACGTGTCTGCGTTACGGTCGGTGTCCGCCCACGTTACCGTCGGTGTCCGCCCACGTGTCTGCGTTACCGTCGGTGTCCGCCCACGTTACCGTCGGTGTCCGCCCACGTGTCTGCGTTACCCTCGGTGTCCGCCCACGTTACCCTCGGTGTCCGCCCACGTGTCTGCGTTACCCTCGGCCACACCATCAATTCGCAGGTTGTTGGGGCGGGGCTGGTTCTCTAGATAATCTATGCCGTTTCCAGTCTCGTGTTGCACTGAAGCCACGATCTCGATACGTTTGACTACGTCATCTAATACGTCATCTAGTACGTCAGATTTCTCGTGGAGGGATTTCTTGATGTTGTCGACTTCATTTTGCGTGAACGGCACACTGGCCTTCAGTTCTGCTGCATCCCTAGCCGTCTGCATCACCACGTCGAGGAAGCGCTTATTCGTGGCTTCGAGGAACGACTGTAGGCACGCCTGGAATGCGGTTTGTTGCACCGCCATCTGCTTCATAAATACTTCTTCCTGTCGAGCCAGTGCACTGCTGACGATGGCATCGATGTCCGGGTCCTGGTCGGGAAGGGATGACGACCGGGTTGTCTTTCCCATTTCAGCGGGATTGTTTTCTGTTCCAGTTACTATGTCTGTGTAAATTATATGTTAGTTGTCTTCATCATATTTTTATGAAGCAAAATAAGCAATGGCAATCCTTCAAGGAAAACGCTGGCTTTGTTTATATTGTAAATGAAACGTGGCGCGACAAATTAGTCTGACCTCACAGCCTAGGTTTTAAACACTCTAATTCAAATAATTGTTTTCTTTTTGCAAATAATTTATGTCAAAGCAATATATAAAATAAATACAAATCTGGATTTTTCGCGAAAAAAATGTCTGTGGTCTTTAAATACCTCGCGTTATCGCATGTTGATCATTTAAGCTGGCACAAAGATAATTTTGTCGGCATCACTATTCAGGCCGCCAGCCGTGGTTGTCAAAATTGCAGATTAGCCGCACACGATTTGAACAAGTGAAGGGAAGTTTACTGTAAATTTATGTGTATGCTTTTTGCTAGTGGATAAGTGACACATTTTTTGTGGCAAATGTCAGAATTCTGCGCCCTTCAGACGCATCTATGCGATTCGGTTGTGATCGTCTTAAAATACTGTGTCAACGGCGCAAAGGCGCATCCTAAATTGAAATCTACTGAATTATGTTATTGTTGTGGATCATTATGTTATTGTTGTGGGTCATTTCTGCCCTGGTGACATAGGACAGTGTCATCCACCACACTGGGTTGTGTCCGTAGTTTAACCGTGGTCTAGCCGCGGTCTACCGAAATGTATCCGTGGTCTAGCCGTAGTGTATCCGTGATGTAGCTGTGGTGTATCCGTGGTCAAACCGCGGTCTAGTCGTGGTGTATCCGTGGCATACCCGTAGTGTATCCGTGGTTTAGCCGTGGTGTATCCTTTTTCTAACCGTAGTGTATCTGTGGTGTAACAGTGGTGTATCCGTGGTCAAGCCGCGGACTAGCCGCGGTCTATCCGTGGTGTATCCATGGTCTAGCTGTGGTGTATCCGTTGTCTAAATGTGATGTATCCGTGGTCTAGACGTGGTGTATCCGTGGTCTAGCAGCGCTGTATCCGTGGTCTAGTCGTGGTGTATCCGTGGTCTAGCGGTGGGGTATCCATGGTCTAGCCATGGTGTATCAATTGTTTAGCTGTGGTCTAGCCCTGGTCTAGCCGTCGTGTAGGGGACGGCGGTGTTAGTTGAGCCACTGGGTTAGTTGAGCCACCCATGTTTCCCATAAAACTATAGCAGCAACTAATGAGTGATTGAATATGTTATTAGAACACGATGAACGTACAATAAGTGCCATCACGTTAAACGTACAATAAGTGTCATCTGTCACAACGGTAAGAAAATGTGAGCTAAACGTTTTTATCACGTTTTTCGAAACGTTTGGTGATCGTGGCTAAGGTGTGTTGGTGTGTAAACCACTGACGTATATGATCAGACAATGTTACATGAGCACTTACAAATGCACATGCACATAATAGAAGATTATTTGCATCACTTTGCGCATTAAGTGAGAAGTTAATTGAATATTGGTCTATAAGTCTGTATTAATTGAGAGTGTCGCCTTATTAATTATTGTCTACAGTAACTAAGTGCGTCGACTTATTAATAAGGGGGTATACTTGTCAGAGACGTGTGGTACCCTCTGAGTATATGTATTGGCTGAGTTGTCATGATAATTTAGTACAAGGCCTGCGTAAATATTATACAAAAAAGCATTTACCCAACTTACGCGGCAATGTGGGTAAGCTTACCTCATAAGTGTTAGTTGAGCCAGCTTACCAACACCATTTGAATCAGCTACACATAATTATCTATCTATCTATCTATCTATCTATCTATCTATCTATCTATCTATCTATCTATCTATCTATCTATCTATCTATCTATCTATCTATCTATCTATCTATCTATCTATCTATCTATCTATATATATATATATATATATATATATATATATATATATATATATATATATATATATATATATATATTAGATATATTATATGTATAAAATTATCTACTAATAATCACGGTTTATGTAAGAGAAAAAAATGTTTACTTCATGTTTTATAACATTATATATGTTATTATATATATATATATATTATGACCCCAGATATCAAAGACAATGAAAAATGGCTCAACTAACACTGCCTTCCTCTATCCGTGGTCTACCCGTTATGTAGTCGTGGTCTAGCCGCGGCCTAGCCGCGGTCTACCCGTGGTCTAGCCGTGGTGTATCCGTGATCTAGCCGCGGTCTAGCCGTGGTCTAACTGTAGTGTATCCGTGGACTAGCCGTGGTCTAACCGCGGTCTAGCCGCAGTGTATGCGTGGTCTAGCCGTGGTCTAGCGGTAGTGCTTCCGGGGTCTAGCCGCAGTCTAGGCTTGGTGTATCCGTGGTCTAGCCGCGGTCTAGCTGTTGTAAGGTGTGTGTCGGTCTGTATGAACCATATTTCGGGTGGGATGTCAGACAATTTCAGGTCACCTTTGTGAACATCTACGAAGCAACAATGTGGTCTGCCCAATGATCTGACCCCTTCCCGCAGCTTGCTATAGACGCTGACGTTGACGTAGAATACTTGTGATGAGGAACACTGATGAGAGGACTGCTATGTAGTGAGACCCTCATTTGTAATTTGACCCAGCCAGCGAACATCTAGTACTGTTCTGAGGCAATGCACATGGAAAGTGTTTAATCTCCTCACATGCACGGTGCATATCGGTCACATCTCACTGCTGTATAGTCGTACATCAAGTACGCACGCTTCGCAGTTTCAAAATGTGTAGCGAGTAGCGAGATATATGTTTGACAAAACACGCTCAGACAGACGCCCGTCAGATACCGAGGCGGATGTTTAGTGAGCTGTCAGGAAGGTGGGTGTGGTGGATCCAAGAGAGGTGAATTTGTCAACAAACTGTTCGCTTTACGTGCACAAACTGATTTGACACCGACTAAACCTTTGGTTCTGACGCGCTACTGACCTCGGGTTCTCACCGATATTGGAGCAGGGTAAGTTTATACTTCATTATGTCTAGTAATTTTCTGAGAAACGTGTAGTACTATTACATATGAACTATCGATCTGTATCGACAGACAGACAGACAGATAGAGGGAGACAGCGATACACTGATCGATGTGCCACCCCATCCATAAATGGTGTCTGTTTTTAAACAATCCCATCACAAATAAAAGTTTCAGTTACGTCTGCGTTAATGCTTGTGCACGCTGGATGTCTAAACGTTGGGTATATTTTGGACGAATGTGCCTTTAACAGGTAACATGTCGCGTCGACCAATCTGCTGTAGACTACCCAGGCGGGTGAATGTGTGTCTCACGGTAATGCTCGTTGTGACTGGCTATCACGTGATGTCTCGCTTCACAACAAATAACACAGGTATATAACTTGTTTTGTTTCGCGGTCTATGTTCGGTGTTTCGTACCAATAAATTCCGTTTTCCCTATTCGCTTGGCCTACTGTGTGAACCATTTGAAGTCGACTACTAGAAACATGCATTGTATATAACACTCGGAGTTTTGTTTGATGTCATGTTTGTTTCATGAAATGAAATCCTCGAAATATGTTTAAAAAATGGTTAGATTATATGACTATAACCTGGCGTAAGGTTAAATATTGTTGTAAACGCACGCACGCACGCACGCACGTCCGCACGCACGCACGCACGCACACACGCACACACACACACCGTCATATACGTATATATTATGTACAATAAAACGTTTATCTTCAGATCTACAGATGAAAGATGACAGTGCAGTAGCAGCTGTGTCTGTTGTAGATAAAATACCACACGAGATTAAGAAAGTAACTGCATTCTATCCGATTACGTTGTAAATTTACGTAATATTCGGTATTTCTTCTCGATGAATTATGACACGAGAAAAGCTTGAGATATCCATATTGCAAAATGTGCTGTTCTGTCATGATTAGATGTCACTGTTAGATGTTGCGGCTCGTGCATATTATATGATCACCGGAAAGATTTATGCGGGATCCTATTAGTTACCATCAGTTAATGTAGCGCAACGCCACAAAATCCGTCGTGAACTATGTGGACACACCACGCACCCACCCATGCGCGTTCATGCGTGACAGACGTGCAGGTATGCACAACAAATAACGTCTGTCGTGTTTTCTTCAGATCTCCACCCGAATGCCGACGCTGCAGTCACCGCCCTTCCACCCGTCCGTAAAATGGCACACGAAGCTAAGAAGAAGTTGTCAGGTAAATACTTTGTATGGCCGATCCAGGGCAGTGATTTATTGACAGGTCATCCTATCACAACAGTTCTTTGATGTCAGTTCAGGGTCTACGAATGTTAATGGACTGGTTCAGTCTCGTGAAGGCAAACTTTAACTTTAATGATTGTTGAATATTGAAGAATTATATATATATATATATATATATATATATATATATATATATATATATATATATATATATATATATATATATGAATATATATATATATATATATATATATATACATATATATATATTCATATATATATATATATACATATATATATATATATGTATATATATATATATATATATATATATATATATATATATATATATATATATATATGTATTGTTGATATACAGTTGGATGAACCTGCAACAGGAAATGTCTTTCACAATTTAAACCTGGGATCGCTCACCTTGTTTTCAGTCGAATTGTACATTCTGCTGCAGGTTGTTAATTCCAACTAAGACAGAACCTTAGCAAGACATGTGGAAATATAAATACCACAAACATAGATACAATGTAGATAACTTCCCCATCGTAGCTGTCGTGTTTATTGACAGTGTCCACGTCTTCCAGCTAGCCAGCCGGGCGAGTGCAACAGCTACTTCGACGCTGTGCAGATGACGCGGAAGGTGACATTGAACATATTGAAACAGAACATGTCTGTGACAAACCGCAGCACTGTGACACTTGTCACACAGCTGGACAGTGAACGCCTCGAAAGACTGGCCAGCCTCGCTCGGTTGTGGAAAGGTACAAACTAGATTATTCTCAGTTCTTCACTTCACTTTCCCATAACCTGTAAGGATCGTTGGGGCACCATTGATGACTTTCTAACCAGCTCTCTCCACGTTTCCCTGTTCTCTACAGCCCTCTGGGAGTCAGCGAACTCCATTCCTGTTCACTCTTTGATGTTGTCTTCCCACCTCTTCTTCTGTCTACCTCTTCGTCTCCCCCCTCTTACGGTACCTTGCAAGATAGTCTTTGCAAGGCCAGATGATCGTGATACATGACCGTACCACTTCAGTTTACGCTTCTTAACTGTTGTAAGAAGGTCGTCATATGGTCCGATGGCTTGTTTGATCTTGTTACGGACAACATCGTTAGTAACATGGTCTTTGTATGATATGTGCAAGATCTTCCGGAAGCATCTCATTTCCATGGCTTGTATCCTCTTCTGTAGATCTGCTGAAAGGGTCCATATTTCACAAGCGTACAGAAAGATGGACATGACAAGGGAGCGCATCAGCCTTATTTTCGAACTGACCGTGATGTTTCTGTCGTTCCATAAGGGTTTCAACCTTGTTAGTGCTGCTGTTGTCTGTGCAATCCTGGCAAGTATCTCCGGTTTGAACCCTCATCTGTGATAATTGATCCCAAGTACCTGAAGCTTGTTACTGCCTCAAGTCTCTGTCCATTAACTCTGACCTCTGTGCTGATGCCTTGTGTGCTGTTTGTCATCAGTTTGGTCTTTTCGGCACTGATCTCCATGCCGTATGATGAAGATGTTTTCTCAAGGCGCTCCACTAAATTGACTAGTTCTTGTTCATCTCCTGCTAGGCCGTCGATGTCGTCAGCAAAACGAAGGTTGGTGATTGTCCTGCCTCCAATGCTGACAGTGCCTTGATGGTTTTCTAAAGCATCAGTCATTATCCTTTCCAGAAAAATGTTGAAGAGCGTTGGTGATAGTAGGCATCCTTGTCGAACTCCAAGAGTTGTTCGAAACCAGTCTCCTATGCTGCTGTTGAAGGTTACTGCACTGGTGGCATTGTCATATAGGTGTTCAATGGTTCGGACAAGCTTGGAGCCAATGTTGTACTTCCTCATGGTTGCCCATAGGGCCGCATGCCATACCTTATCAAAGGCCTTCTTGAAATCTATAAAGACATGATACAGGCTTTGCTGATGTTGAAGGTGTTTCTCGCAAAGGATTCTAAGGTTGAAGATCTGTTCAATGGTGCTCCGTCCTGCTCGAAAACCCGCTTGTTCTTCAGCGATAATCTCTTCTGCCTGGGGTTTGAGTCTGTTGAGTAGTATCTTCAACACGACTTTGCTCGGGTGGCTGATGAGGCTGATTGTTCTGTAGTTTTGGCACATCTGTAGGTTACCTTTCTTGGGAAGTGTGATGATCAGTGACTGAGTCCACGGGGTGGGCCATTCTCCTGTCTGCCAGATCTTGTTGCAGATTGTTGTAAGTGCGGTAATCAAGGCTTCTCCCCCAGCTTGAACCAGTTCTGCTGGTATGTTATCAATTCCAGCTGACTTTCCTTTTTTCAGAGACTTTACTGCAGCCTCTACTTCCTCACGAAGAATGGGGTAGTCGTCCTCTTCAGTAGTCTGTGGACAGTTTAGTACTACTGGGTCTCCGTTGGTGTTGTGGTTGTACAGTTCTGAGCAGTATTCTGTCCATCGATTGAGGATCTGCTGTTCTTCTGTCAGGCATTTCCCTGATTTGTCTTGGGTAGCAGTAGTTATCCCTTTTTTCACTGATGTCAGGTCTTTCACTATTTGATAAGCCTTCTTGCTGTTGTTCTTGCTCAAGCTGTCTTCCATTTCACAGCACTGTTCTGCTATCCAGTTATCTTTTGCTCTTCTCATATCTTGTTTGATATTCTTGTTGACTTCTCTGTATTTTGCTGCACCTTCAGGATCACATTTTCTCCTTTTCAATTCCCTTCTTTTGTCACAAAGATGTCTTCTGTGACCCATGGTTTCTTTGTCCGACGGTGTTTTCCAAGGATCTCGCTGGCTGTGTCGGTCACTATTTTGTTGAAGGTGTTGGTCAGCAAGTTCACGTCGGTATATTTGTCATCCAGTATGATAAGTGGTGCAAATTTCCCATCTATCATTGCTTTGAATGCTTCTGCTACATCAGGATCCTTAAGTTTCTCGATGTCAAATTTTATTCTTGTTGGCTTTGGTTTGCTGATCCTCTTCAGGCGAATGTGGAAGGTTGTCATCAGCAAGTCGTGATCACTTCCGATATCTGCTCCTGTAAAGCTTCGTGTCCTGGCAATGTCCACTCCTGTGTGAAAGCGCCGTTTCACCAAGATGTAGTCGATCTGATTGTGATGTTTTCCATCTGGGCTGTGCCAAGTCCATCTTCTAGATGTTTTGTGTGAGCCAAATGTGTTAGCCAGCATCAGCTCATTGTACATTGCAAATTCGAGGAGCCTGTGACCTCTCTCATTTGTTTCCGCGTTGCAGAAAGACCGCAAGTGTCTTGCCAGTTGGTCTGCGCATCCTTTCCCACTTTTGCATTCCAGTCTCCTAGTACAATAAGATTGTCTTTCTTTGGCGTTTCCTCTATGACTTCTTGCAGCTGGCCATAGAAATCTTCCACCTCACTGTCGTCATAATCAGACTTTGGGGCATAAACTTGTATGACTGTCATATTGAAGGGAGTTGCCTTCAGGCGGATGGTGATGAGCCTGCTGGAGATAGGGCGACAACCCATGACAGTGTTCACAATGTCTTTGTGAACAAGAAACCCAACGCCTTGTTCGTGTTTGTCATTCTTGCCACTGAAGTAGACCTTGTGTCCTTCTTCGGTCGATGTTTCACCAAAGCTTTTCCATCGCATCTCGGCGAGTCCAAGCAGATTCCACCTGTATCTCTCCATCTCATGTGTGAGTTCTTTCAGTTTTCCTGCAGCTCTCAATGTCCTGACGTTCCATGTGCCGATGGTGATGTCGTTTCTTCCACGTATCTTTTTGGTAGGGGCACCAGTAGCATACTTAACACCCCCGTCCTGATGTACGGCGGGAGGCGCGGTCATTTTTGACCCGGGCTGCGACCGATCCGGTATGTGATTCAAACTGGTTTTCATGATCATGGTGTGTCTAGGGCAGATTTGCAACCTAGTGGAGCCCATCCCTCTCCAGGCTGGTTGACCACAGCCGATATCCACCAAAAAAGTGGCTCGCCTTGGTCCTGAACACGTGGTCGTTGAACTCATCTTGGAGCCCTTCTGTCCTGGCCGTTGACTTCATCGAGGAAGACGTCCGCCCTGTGATGTCATGTTAACATCACCGTATTTTACCCATACGTGGTAGACTCGTGGGGGCGGGAGCGTCTTATTCCATCCCGTACAGGTCCGTTGGACCTGTCCACTGCCCAGTTATAATTATTTATTTTCCTCTGTGTTAACGAGTTCGTTCTGATATCTTATCTACACTGTTTCAAGTTAATTGTGGTTAAATTTTATGATTCATTTGTATTATTCCATTAATATTAAATGCATTTTCGCGTGGCCGACGTTATATTACTCACGTGTGTTTCGCTTATGGCATTCCATAAAATGCACCATGACAGACTCCATCGGGCAGCGACGATGGCTTCACTGATGGAGCGGCATCGGCAACGGTGGTACAGCGCCTCTTTCGATATACGGTGTGGCCGATGAATGCCGACGACCTGGCGTAGGAAGACGGTGGTATGCGTCCAGACGTTCTAGCTCTGATTTCGTCAGGCCCCATGTTCCCATGTTGTGTGTCAACACGGGCACGACGAACGACGCGTATAACCTTAGCCGCAGCTGTGGACAAATATGTGATCGCCTTAACCACACTGTCCACAGCTTGCGAAAGGCGACGTTGGCCAGGTGGTTTTCGGTGAGCAACGTCTTCGGCTTCACAGTGGGGCGACCCTAGCTTGGGTGTCAATCTCCATTCTGAAAAATTCGACCGACGCGCGCTGACGCTGCGCTTTCGCACATAGCCAACGGTATCCGAAGACCAACATGTTTGCGCTCGGTGTTATGCCGAACGCGTTTCGACGAGCGCGACTTCTCAATACGATACCTGTCGCCGCATGCTGGAATGCAGTGTTGCAGACATACAGGCCGTGCCCCTCAAGGAAGCCGGTGACGGCTATACCGTTGACTTTCCGTCTGCCGCGCGAATGTTGTCCCATAAAACCTTCGTCGAATTTCCTGTATCCGAACATGCTGTTAAAATCATCAACGATATAGAATTGTGCGCTTGAAGAGTGGCGGGAGGTGAGACGTGCAAGTTCGGCGAAGAACTCGTCTTGTTCTGCATTGTTGTTACGCTGCGACGTCGGGCCGTACACGTTGATGATCGTCAGCAGGGACTTGTTAGTCAGGCGCGGTTGAATCACAGCGATTCTGTGTGACATTGACCAATAGCGTACGATTCGGTTTTCCAAATGCTTATTTGGCCTCGTTTCGCTGTTGACGAAAGTCCACGAATATTAAATGACCAGAACAGATATAAGACTAAGGCCTTACATAGGTAAACATTAACTGCCAATACAATAACTGGTTGTGTCGTTATTCACGAATGTATTGAGTAAAGAATGTGTTGAGTAACGAACTGTCAGACACGTGCAGCTTGAAGACGTCCTCTCGAACGTAACGAATGTGTAGATTAATGAATAAGTTGAGTAACGAATGTGTTGAGTAAATAATGAGTTGAGTAATGAATGTGTTGAGTAAAGAATGTGTTGAGAAATGAATGTGTTGAATAATGAATGTGTTAAATAACGAACTGCCAGACAAGTGCGGCTTAAAGTTTCAAAAGCACGATCATCAATGTCGTCGTGTCGTCATGTTGGCACCGAACATTGCAGATGCCATCTCGGTGGCCATCTACGTAAGACATGGAACCAATGTTGACGTAAAGAACGTTCTGCGAGACGCTATGAGTGGCAGGAGCAACATTGGTATCCACTTGGTTCATGAAAGCGGGGTAGGTGTCCTGATATTTTTGATATCGGTGTAATGCATTGTATAAAGAAGACCTGTTTGACCGAAGCAACATTTTGTTTTTACTACTTAATATACCACAATACAACTGCACAATTATAATATTGTTTGGACACAATTGTGCGCATCAATGCGTCATACAACAACTTTATATGATATTTTCGAAAATGGTAAAATGGTCGCTTTGTGTATATGCAAGATATGCTGAATAAGGGCACAGGCGCGCTTCAAGCGCAAAATCTATTATGTTCAACATAAACCTAGCGACCACTTTCGAAGATAAAAACAATATTTGTGTCGTGTGACATTAGTGTGTTACTGCATTGATGCGCACGATTATTTTGTGACGAATACCAAAGGTGAACTTTATGCGAGACCAGGAGTTTTGTTTCGTATAGTCGTACTATCCTGTGAACTACCTGCGAAACGTAGCTCTGGACAACGCCATCACAAAATATGTCTTCACGAATGATATCGATTTCCTGCCTTCGCCCAACCTGCATAAACTACTCGAACATTACTTAAGCCATGGAACAGGCGTCAACACAGAAAACCAGGTAAGACACGAGGAGCCCTATCCGGAATGATCCATGGAAATGGAGGTGGATGCGCAATCGTTGGACCAAGTATTAATGATTTCCATTGTTTTCATTAAAGAAATTCATAATCTCGGTAATTTTAAATTCGTATATTTTATGCCGGGACAGTTCGCATTTTGCAAGAATAAGTAATATTAGTAACATACTATATTAGTAATATATGAGTTACCAAACGTATGTTTGTAAAGTGTCATGGATGATAATGATTACCAAAATAAAGCACACATCAATGCAATAACCCTGGAAGTGCCATTTGAGTGAAACTGAGAAAATCGCAGTTGGAGTTTGACAAAGGTAATGCAATCTTCAAGTAAATTACTGTGATCATCAATGCAATGACTCCAAAAGTGCCACTGGTGCCTAGAGTGAAAGTAGAGACACCTAGCGACCATCATCGAAGATCGAACGATTGTGTTTATCTTTCGCAGGCTCTAATTGTGCCGGCTTTCGAACACGTCACGGAAAATGCAGTTACAACACCGAAGAACAAGGCAGCCCTTTTAGAGATGTGGGAACAGAAGGCGATCAAACCATTCCAGTAAATAACAATCTGTATGCGTATGTGTGCGTGCGTTCGTGCGTGCGTACGTGAGTGCGTGCTTATGTGTGCAAACGTAAAATCTCAACGAAACGGGTTGTTGTGTCAGAAAGAAAAATAGTTCAGTAAAAAAGTTGAGTTTGAACGCAAACGGCATGTGAATAGGTATATACAAATCAAATATTATGTTTCCCGTGACGTTGGTTTATCCAACAGTATGGCACGGCCCATGAACTCAAAATACTGTGTGATCAACAAGGTGTTCCTAGTAAGCCACTGACGTGATATTCTTAATTGTTGTTGCAAATGGTTATGTTTAGTAACTCTTAGTAACTCTTTAGTAACTATGATTTTTGTTTTCCTTTAACAGTTTTAGAATTGTGGATGGAGAAGAGAAAGAAACGGGCGCTCAAGGCCAAACAAACTTCTCACGTTGGAAGAACGCCGACAAACCGTATACAGTAAGATACATGCTTATGCTATTGAGGTTATCCTAAATGATAACAACGTAGCGATCGTAATCCATGTTGACGAATCAATGCGTGAATGTGTACGTATGTATTAGAATGCCAATGCCACATCAATGTACCGCCATTTTGTTTGCTTCGCATACTATAGATCTTTGATACATAATCTGTACTGTTTACTGCGTCATTCTTTGTTTAAATTGTGTTATGCACAGTTGTTTGCGTCAGTTAGTGTGTGGGTGGATGAGTGATTTTGCCATTTTTAAAGTTCTTGAATGACGATTCACTCAATTAGCAAATGAGTCAATCATTCAAATTATTGGTAAACTTATCGCAGTCCACCATTCATTCAGTCAGGCAATGAGTGAGTGATGGTGTGAGTCAGTTAACTATTACGTCACCATTTTTCGTTCGTTCGTTCGTTCGGTCGTTCGTTCGTTCGTTCGGTCGGTCGGTCGGTCGGTCGGTCGGTCGGTCGGTCGGTCGGTCGGTCGGTCGGTCGGTCGGTCGGTCGGTCGGTCGGTCGGTCGGTCGGTCGGTCGGTCGGTCGGTCGGTCGGTCGGTCGGTCGGTCGGTCGGTCGGTCGGTCGGTCGGTCGGTCGGTCGGTCGGTCGGTCGGTCGGTCGGTCGGTCGGTCGGTCGGTCGGTCGGTCGCACATCGAGAACATCACATTGTCACAGCGGTCTTTCCACAGGTGGACTGGGCTGATGCGTTTGAACCGTACTTGGTCCTCGAAAAGTCTAAAGCATCGCCTTTCAACCCAATGTTTGTCGGCCGGTACTTCAACAAAGTTGCGCAATCATTGGAGCTCTCTGCAAAGGGGTAAGGTATAAAACCACCGACAATTCCTTTTTTACAATCCTCACAGATACAAAATTTAAGGCTTTGTCCAAATATTTGTTTTACTCCGCCACCGTCTCGTACGATTAATTGTGCTACTCCGCCACCTTCTCGTACGATTCTTTGTGCTACTCCGCAACCGTCTCGTACGATTCATTGTGCTACCCCGCCACCGTCTCGTACGATTCATTGTGCTACTCCGCCACCGTCTCGTACTTTGCAAAGGTGCTACTTAATATTAGAATGACAAAATGTGAAGTGTTTCCTATTTAGCATTTATGCAGATGAAGGTGTATGGAAATAAATTATTTATTCATCGGTGTACAATCAGTTCAGTTACATGTGCTGATGAGTGAAGCATACACGTCAAAATGTGTCGTTAATCGTTTGACCATAGCGGGGTTTTCTGCATCCAACATAAATCCGGCCAAGGATAGTTTTGGAAAATCGAATTTTCGATATTTCATATGGTCGTTTTAGTTCCTAGGTTATTTCATAATCCGAGAAGAACTGCGTGACAGAAATAGAGCCGAGCAGATTGAACACGATGGCAGCCATTACGAGTCTGACAGTTTGAAAGTTTTAATTGATTTTCCTCTATGCTGTTTCTCTCAGTGTTCTACTTATTCTGCAAAATTCCATGCCGCAAAAATAAACTAGATATATTTTAAACCTGTTATCCGTCACTTTGTTCTGTTTTTTTCCGAAACAGTTTCGCGAGCCCCAATCTTGCGCTGTTTCGCTTTTGTCATTCTTGTCTGCGCACAACTTCCGCTTTCCCCGCATTATCAGCGTTATTATACTTAAATCATGTCAGGGTGGATAATTAGACCACATGAACTTGCTACAATCAACACGACACATTATACGGCTGACGTAGTAGCACATATGACGGCTGCGGTTATCAATTTGTGCTGCTCCTCAAGCCGTCTCTGACGATTAGGCTGCTACAAATTGGAAAAATGTTCATGGGCTGACTTGCGATTGCGCAAATGTTGAAGCATCCTCATAGTTTTGGAACGTCGCAGTAACCTGGTCATTACCGCCATTAACGAAACACACATTGTGTGTCTTACCTTTGTCAGATTCACGTTCGTTGTACTTCCGGACGTCTACCTCGTGCACCAGTGGCATGAAGCCACCCCGTGGTCCGACGTCACATATAGGTAGTGTATTCCATTACAACATGTGTCTACGTTATTACTACGTGTGTCTGCGTTATTACTACCTGTGTCTGCGTCATTACAACATGTATCTACGTTATTACAGCACATATCTAAGCTTTTACATTGTAATGATGTAATTTTTATTATTTCATTGATGTTTTATTTATATTATTAATAATATTTAATCTACGTGTCCATTTGCAACCCTACACAGTGTTTTTGCTATTAACTATGCTATGTAATGCAACGAATGCCCTTAGATCTTTCACTCTGTAAAATAAAATATATTATTATCTGACTTTTGGAGCTCTTCCTGTTTTGCAGTTTGTAAGCCTGGTAAGTACTCTGTAGGATGGAGTAATTAATAAACGTACACTTAACGCAGTAATTATTACCACTGGCATGGTTATAAAATAAAGGTTTTTTCTCTAAAATATACATGTAATGCGTACCAACAATGGAACGAATTGTTATCGGATTGATACATTCTACTACTATTCAGTGTAAATCGCAACACAACGATTCTATAATTAACTTGCATGACGAGACTTATGCGATAGTATTGAATATGATTTCCAGATGCAGCACCAGTACACTTCTCGCGCTCAAGCTGCATGTGATGGAACAATACGGAGTCAAGTTGCCCGTGACAAACAACATGAAGTTTTCGTCTTTGTTCTACCTACCTCGCATTCCACTGTAGCGTTAACCTCGACTACCTGCGGTGATGTCTTTACCTTCCCGTGACTGTCGCGGGAACTAAGAAACCAACACAGTTATTGACAGTTGACACCAGGATCAACACAGTTGGGGAATGACCAAAAGTACACCTCCATATATTTCTTTGTAAATAATTCTGTATTATATTAACAATGCACTGTTAAAAAAACACGGTTTATTGCTTACTTGACGATGATACATCGATCAAACATTGTACACACATATGAAATCACAGCTGTCAAAATACAAATGTTATTAAATAATATACATAATGCGTTCGTAGCAATTTGGCTTTGTTGTATAATTTTGCACAACAGCCCATGTTCACACATAGAACTACATGTTTTGCTGCCATGTTAGAAATTAGTTTGAAACAAAAAGGTTTTTCAATGGTTGCCTATGGATTTGTAGCCTCGGCTAGCAAGGCACCGACCTTTTGTCGCTGCCACAACCACCTCGTGGCAAACATCACTTCCCATTGTGACGGAACCCTGGACTCTCATTCTAACTGTTTTATGACGACCAAGCTTTCATAATCGTATACAATACATACGAAACAAATCTAAACTTAACTTAAATACTGAAACAATTCACACAATAAAATAGAGCAGAATTAATGTATCACACGAACGGGCGTGCGACCAATGGCATTCAGCAAACAGCCACAACAAAGCCATAAAAACCCAACTAAATCAACTGAACTGAAAAGCTACAACGTGGATCAACCAGATCAGTAATGCCACCTGACGGTAACAATCAAAATACGGGTATGATTCTTATCTCGGGAGATCACGCAGACGAACGAGAGTCAGCTAAGCGAGATTAATAGCAATTTGGTTCCGATTGGGTGTCGCCATCTACCGGGCTAGGAAATGTATTCACATTAAACGAAATCCAGTAGGTATAGTTGGAAATCGGCTTACCTCCGATGAAAGCATTACAGGTATTAGCGTTTTTGACGTTCCATTTAACTCTTCTGTGATGAACTGAACAAAGATATACGTTGTGACGATGTTTCCGTAAATGTGAAACAAATCCATACATTATCGGAATACGCTTGTATGCTTCCCAACATCCATATGCATACGGGACAGTCATACGGGACAGTCGTACGGGACAGCCATACGGGACATCCATACGGGACAGCCATGTGGGACATCCATATGGGACAGTCATGCGGGATATCAATACAGGACATCCACACAGGACAGCCATGCAGGATAGCCATGGGGACAGCCATACGGGGCATCCACACGGGACAGTCATACGGGACATCCATATAGGGCAGCATCTGGGACATCCATATGGGACATCCATACGGGACATCCATACGGGACATCCATACGAGACATCCACACAGGACAGCCACACATACATTTATTAGCGGCATATGGTTGTATACCTCC
Organism: Lamellibrachia satsuma; assembly: GCA_033239005.1. NCBI lineage: Eukaryota > Metazoa > Annelida > Polychaeta > Sabellida > Siboglinidae > Lamellibrachia > Lamellibrachia satsuma. The sequence continues at coordinate 32,349,851 of BSQZ01000001.1, read as the reverse complement.
CAGTATCCATATGCTTACGGGACAGTCATGCGGGACATCAATATGGGACAACCGTACGGGACACCCATACGGGACATCCATACGGGACAGCCACACGGGCCTTCCACACGGGACATCTATACGGGACAGCCATACGGGACAGCCATACTGGACACCCATACGGGATATCCGTACGACGAAACGCGTTGACGCCAACAAGTGCATTAATGATAACTATAAACACACAACTTTGAGATGACGACTGACAACAACCTTGCATTGTACCATAACGGTAAAAATACTTGTTGTGACAAAATATGTTATGCCACGATGATTTGATAGCTGTTCTCTGCAAGGCTTCCGTCTTCCATCTCAGCTGTCTTCGTGATTTTTTTAGAACGGTAGTGGGTGTGGTGACTAACAGTACAGCCTGGCGGCCAAGTCGTGTGCATGTTACTGGTCTTCAAAGCCTTTGTTCAAAGTATCGCTGTTTTTATCTGCCTCTTGCTTTGTGGTCTTCAATGGTAATTACCTTTTGTTTTTCAATTACACTATTCATCATGGTGTCTCTCAGGCATAGGTTAATTTCAATTCTTAATTGAATTTGTTTAATTAAATTAATTAATTAACTTCACCAGAAACGCTATTTTAATTTAATTTAATTAATTAACTTTACCAAAAGGGTTGATTTAATTGAATTGACAAATACCCAGTTAACTCTCAATTAAGTGATCATTTAACAGTTGGTAGTACTGGATGCTTCACAGGCATGTTACCCAAGGCCTGCAGTCACTACTCTAGCCACTAGCGTGAGACAGATCAAGTTCTGGCATGTTGGAAATGGAGGGAGACATCACAGAACACATATACAACATATACCAACTGGGATGGGCTGGTTATTCAGGCACCTATGAATGGGAGGGAAGGCCTAGACAATAGAATGTTCTGTGGCCTCTGTCTTGGTCGACGTCTTTCTGGGAAATAGACGAATCCTGCAAAACTTCAAATAGCGTTTCCAGAAATTACCCGTCCGACCAACGACGACGGGTGCACAATACAAATACGCAGTTAACACAGAGTTATGACTCAACAACTGTTTGTTTTGCTATAAGTTCCTTCCTCAACAAATACATTTTCATTGCCTTTAAATACACACACACACACACACACACACACACACACACACACACACACACACACACACACACACACACACACACACACACACACACACACACACACACACACACACACACACACACACACACACACACACACACACACACACACACACACACACACACACACACACACACACACACACACACACACACACACACACACACACACACACACACACACACACACACACACACACACACACACACACACACACACACACACACATATATATATTATATATAATGATTGCATCATTACCATGGGCTTTTAGTTTAAGTAACAATCTTTGATTTGGCATTTTATCGAAAGCTTTCTGAAAATCTAAGTACACAACATCCACTGGTGACCTGTCATCTACCCACTTTGTAATTTCTTCAAAAAAACGTAAGAGATTGGTTAGACATGATGTTGATTTTAGGAACCCATGTTGAGATGTATTTATTAATTTATGTTTTACAAGGAATTCCACCATGTGCTCTATAATAAATGTTTCGAATAATTTACATACAACTGATGTTAAAGTCATTGGTCTGTAATTTTCTGTCTTGTTCCTCGACCCTTTCTTAAATAGTGGCGTAATGTTTGCTTCTTTCCATTCTGAAGGAACTTTTCCTTCTTCTAGTGACAAGTTAAAAAAATTTGCTAATTTGCTCAACAATTTCCTTAAGCAGTTTTGGTGGTATCCCATCAACTCCAGGTGATTTATTATCTTTCATCTTCTTAATTTTCTTTGCTATAATTTCAGGAGTTACAAATAACTGCCCTAAATGTTCTGAATTATTGCCCTCAATTTAGTAAATGGAACTGGAAATGAGCTGGTATCTTCTGTGGTAAAAACTGAGCTGAAATACTCATTCAGGACCTCTGCCATTTGAAACCCGTCTGAAATTATGTTTCCTCTGTTGTTTTCCAGTGGTCCGACCTTATCTCGAACTTTCTGTTTACTCTTGCATAAGCATAGAAACTCTTGCTGTAATTTTTTTATATTACCTGCCAATTTTGTTCAAAGGTTCTTTTAGATTTTCTAATTTCAGTTGTAGCTAGGTTAAGTGCCTCTTTGTAATTTGCATAGTCTTCACCCTTTCTGGTATGCATATAAACCCTCCACATAGTTTGCTTAAACACTATTTTTCTAATAGCTTGTTTACGTTTCTGAACACTGTTGAGTCATCCGCAGATTTCAGTACGTTGCTTGTTACATTATCGTCCCCGATTTACCCCTCTCAAAACTGATTTCCAGTTTGAAACACCTCCATCTACTACAACACGCTGTCTTCTGTCATTACGTTGACAACCTTCTGTACCTCCGCTGTTGAATGCTTCCTCTGGTCTTGGCTAGTTTGTGTTAAGATGTTTATCAAAGTATGTTTACCAGCATTTCAACACCTCATCTGGAGCCGTTTTTAGGGTTTCGTCACTTGTTGCTGAGTTCTCGCGTGTTTCTAAACAAATTATGCGAGTTGTTTTGTCTGAAATCCTCCTCCATTTCTTTAGTGGGTTCTTATTGCTTTCTTCACTAGTCTTTTCTTATTTCTGTGCGTTTCACTGCATCTGAGGTGTTCTTCAAATAGTATGCGCGCCTTTCTCCTTTCCTCATACTCTCTTGTTAGAACTTATGAACATTTGACGACCTGCTTTCTACGCATGAAGCCAACCACCTTCTCAGTGATTTTATATTTTGTCTCTTTGACGTCTAAACAGAGTGCCTAAACTGGTCTATCACCTTAGATCTTTCACTCTGTAAAATAAAATATATTATTATCTGACTTTTGGAGCTCTTCCTGTGATTTCGCAATAGCTGTTCAACGGCTCCACCAATCTTCACCTGGAACTCTTGCCTTATCTCTCTACCTCTTGACTATTTCCCTGTGTGACCTTGAAACACAGGGTTTAATGTCTACGTTTGCTATGACCAGGAAGTGATCAGAGTTCTGCCGATATGTATGTCTTAACATTCTTCAGCTGGTCATTGAGTCTAGTGTGGACAAGAATATTGTCAATTTGGTTCATGATTCCTTCATCTGGAGAAATCCACGTCACTCTCCTAGTGTTGGCCTGTTGAAACACTGTATTGGTGATGACGATGTCATTAATAACACAACACTGCAGCAGTTGTTTACTCCGTCATTCGCACGGCCGAGTCCAAATTTTGCAAAAACTTCTGGCCAGGAAGAACGTTGGTCGTCACCCACTTTAACATTGAAATAACCCTGAATTTGGAGTTCTCCACCCTTTTGGATTGCAGTGATCTTTAACTGCAACATATCCAGGAAGTCTTTGTATTGTTCATCAGTGTAAGATGAGTCTGGTGCATATACCTGGATGATGATTCACACACCAGTTCTGGTTATGACCCTGACACTAACCACCATTGGAGAAACATCCTCGGTCTCAGTTGTCTCACCCGAACGAACTATGCCCGAACGGTCACCAAATGCTCCGCCCACGTCACTGTGTGAACTAACATGTCCCGGCGTTTACAAGACCAAATGGCACGACACAGAAATGAAACTACCCACATGAAGCGCAAAATGCGATTTTCTCCCGATATTCCTGTTTCATATATATGTGCCAATATCCTTTGCAGAAATCGATGTTTGACAGGTATTTATCATACCCCACTTTGGCAAAGATAATGTCAGGGTTTTGCATAGGTTTCGCGTCGAAAACCGTCACTTTATTCAAATGGCGAAAGTCAATGACCGGCCTAAACGTGGAATCGGCCTTCGTAACCAATAACGAGTATAGAGTAATGTTGATGGCTCGATCACACCAATTGTTTGCATCTTTTCAACTTCCTGTTCTGCCATTCCCAACTTTATCAGTGGGATAAGATATGGTTTACATCTCATGGGATTATGGGATCAGGGGTGGTTACATCAATCGAGTCAGTCAGCAGACTAGTCTGCCCGGGTTTACTTGAAAATATGGATGGCATCTCATACATCAACCCTCGCAAGTCTCGCTTCTGAGCGGGCAATAATTGGCCATTTACATGGACATGCCCGATACCTTCCTCATTCCCGCTACCAGAAAATACCAGCATCTCTTGCCAGCTGCCTGGGAGTATCAATGCCTTCTCTCCAGACTAATCTTTGGGCAGATCTCCAGTTTTGTCGATCTATTTTGTTCACACCATCTCTGGTGAGCACATGACGATCAACGCTGAAATAATCCAACACGAACAGCAAATGAATGCTGTGCACCATATAGTCATCCATCTACAGCACCCACTATCCACGATGTAAGTGGTTGACCAGTTTATTTATGGTTATGGATGTAATCCTAGGTGTACGGGTCTCTTCATCCACCACGCATGTGAAGATGAAAATAAGATCACGAGGGATTGCCTGGTTTCTTGCATCTGTGTTGGATCGTGCTGCTCGTAACATCAACGTTCTTCTACTATCACCACCAGAAGCTCGCCCTACCAAGGGGCCAATAAACTCTCTCAAGTGTTCATTGTAGAAATGCTGAGTCTGATCCCACTGATTCTGAACAAACTCAGCATCAAATCTATTAAGGGAAGGATGGATGAACACTGGAATATTCGGATATCCTGGGTGCAGTGGATTGTTCAAAACGTGCTGCTCGTAACATCAACTTTGGTACTTTTTATACCTTTATCAGTTCTTCTGGACATGGATGTTCTGGGCAATGGTCGAAAAACATGTCAACAACTACATTGCGATCCTTCAGCAAACCCTGTTCATCAGCTTTCGCAAGCTGCCTACACACTGCCTTCGTCGAACAACGAGTAGCGTAATCTGATAACTTCTCCTTTATGCTTCTCACCCTGATTCGGAGTCGAAGATATTTGGAGGACACGAAGAACAACTGAGTCTTCTTGATCAATCTCCGTTCTTTCTGTTCGTAAAATGCATAGTTTCCAGATAGACGGCTGCTTTGGAATGTCAGAACAGTGAGTGCACTGATTCTTAAATGTTTCACATTCAGCAACTCTCTTTCACTAGGGGCTCCTAAATGTTCAACTACAGTAGATGAACTGCCGTCTTCATTTAGGAGAATGAGAGTATAATGAGGTTCTGCATACCAACTAAGTTGGAAATTGTCTTGACCTGGATTTAAGTCGTCTGAATCACGAAAAATGCCATGCCACACTGCAACTGGTTGTACAGCATTTTCTTTGGTTTGAGATGGGCCTGGTTTAGCTGTGAAGAAGGATGTGATCTTTGTAGAATTCGTAGCAAAAGCCTGCTTATGAGCTGTGCCCTAACACGCCTTTCAGCATTAGCCAAAGCCTTCTTACCACCGCACTTCAAAGAAGGGTTCCTGTGGTTCCACAGACATGACACACAAAACAATTCTCTTTGTACATAAACACACCTTGGAACTTTGTGTTGATGACTATAAAGTCACGGTGGCCTCCATGCACAGATGACTTACATTAGTGACATGGCTACCACTGAGCAGATGACGTCTGACGTTATTTAGCTTTTGGTTATAATAGCTAACAGTTATTTAGCTTTTGGTTGTAATATCCAACAGCTACATATGTCGCACAGGGAACACTGGACGTCATATTGAGCAGCTTTAGGTGATGTCACCTTGATGTCGTACTTCCGTTACTCTTTATCTGCCACCACATACACATGCATACACAAGCATATACAGGCATACACAGACATACACAGGCATACACATGATACATGTACAATGATGCACCTAAAACAGTACCATATAATACGTGCCATCTGCTCATGTTGTCACTCACAAATACAAATCGTTAACACATGCCTTCTATTCACTTGAAGCTTCATTATCCACTTAAAGTTGCATTTAGGTGTAGTATACCTTAGATACTAAATGGCATGTATTGTGTTGTGTGACAGCGGTAGTGATTTCGCATGTATTTCTCATTTTATGGCAGATTATACCACAAACTGTCATTTTATATTTGGAGACCAAAGCAAGTTCAGTTGCATTAACACTTGTTCCCATATTTTGTAGTAGTGCCTTTAATTGCTTCCCGGGGCCCAACTTTGGTACAAGCTACTTGATGTCTGCTTCATCCAGGTTTATCAACGCAAAGCCATCAATTTCTTCATCTGCAACATATAATTTAAATGTTATGGCACTATTAGACATTTACCTGTTTACCTCAATCAGCATCGATTTTGATGCAAGCAGGCTTTTTAATTATAAAAAATTGTGACAATTTTGAATAATATGGAATTTGGCCCATACCTCCCATTATAAATATTGGCAATTTTTCATTTAAATGAATGTAATGGCAAAGATAGGAAAAATTGGTTGGGCAGAAAATGCCAATGGGCGTGTCGCTGTTGAACGAATCCTCGACTGACATTTTCATTGGAATAACGTTCATTCAGGCCAATATAGCAGTGATTTGATGATACTAGTATCCAAGCCAAGGTTTACAGTAAATAAAACTTCGCCTAAAGTCGAACGGAAATACCCCAAAACCTGCAGCTTTGGCAAAATCCAAGATTGGTCTGGTTTGTGGACAAGCAACCAAACGTTTAAGTCATACGGCAGATGGCCGCCATTTAAAAAAATGGCCGCCGCATTAAATTTTCCCATATCTTAATAACTGCGTCACGTAGAACTATAATTTCCGTGTCTAAATATAGGTTTTAGGGGTCAAACATTTAACATGTTTTACTTTTAAACTTTTCCGACATTCATATCGGCAATTTTTAAAGATAGCAGTCGTCAAACAAATGTCTATGTCACGTGGAGCCGTAAAGATTTGTGGGTAACAATTTGAAAAATGTTACGCTTGCCCTTCGCCGACATTCATATATCCACCATTTTAAAAAATGACGCCCGCCATAGCCTATTATTCCCATATCTAAAGAACTACGTAACCTAGAGCCACACAGTTGATATCAAAATATATGTTTTTTAGATGCGATGATTTAACATATATTACTTTTGACCTTCGTTAACTTTCAGATATCCGTCATTTTAAAAGATTGTGCCCGACGAAGCCTGTCATCCCCATATCGATTTACACATCCTAGAGCCTTGATGTTGATGTCAAAATATAGGTTATCAGGTGCAACGATTTTAAGGGTGTTACTTAGATATTATTCTCTAAAACGGGCAAAGTCACTTCAAACATTATCTTAATCACGTTATAATGATGCCTACCCCCCAAATTCACACCAAGGATTCCCAAACAGTTCACACATCCCGCTGACATCCACCGCATTTGCACAACATTGTGAAGCGCAGGTTGGCTTTTAAACACAGACACTGTCCTCTACAGCCGTTCGTGCAGCCACACTTGATGATCGCACGGCAAGCTGTACCTGCAGGTGGAAGTGTCATCAATTGCACCTCCCATTCAGACACGTCCCCTTTCGAATCCAGCCGAAGTCTGCTGGACTGGGCAGGTGTGATGCTTTCAGCAGGGCCTGGCTCCATATGTCGTCAGTCTGGTAGCCCACTCGGACCAGGTGTGGTGCTTTCAGCAGGCCTGGCTCCATATGTCGTCAGCCTGGTAGCCCACTCGGACCAGGTGTGGTGCTTTCAGCAGGGCCTGGCTCCAGATGTCGTCAGCCTGGTAGCCCACTCGGACCAGGTGTGGTGCTTTCAGTAGGGCCTGGCTCCATATGTCGCAGCCTGGTAGCCCACTCGGACCAGGTGTGATGCTTTCAGCAGGGCCTGGCTCCAGATGTCGTCAGCCTGCTAGCCCACTCGGACCAGGTGTGGTGCTTTCAGCAGGGTCTGGCTCCATATGTCGTCAGCCTGGTAGCCCACTCGGACCAGGTGTTGCATGAGGGCATCCTGCGTTGGTGGAATCTTCTCGATCTCCCTTCCTTTCTGCGTGAAAAGGACCTGTCTGACGCGGTTCACATCGTCCTCAGAACTGCTCCGGTCGTATAGTAGAACAACGTGCTTCTCGATGGTTGGTAGAACGTCTCTCAAGATAGCTGCCGAGGGAGTGTCTGTAAGAGCACACAGCGCAGGCGTTACACTACTGAAAGCATTCCATGATGCCCAAGCCGTGCGTTTACCTATTCCAGCGAAACACGATGTGGTATCACACCCGGTCCGTGCATGGAAGACAGGCAGTGCCTTGCGTTTGTCAATACCAAGCACGTGTGCAATAGCAGTTTCATTGACGTATCGGAATGATTTCCCTCTGCCGATCGCTACCACAAAACGTTCACAGCAAAATCTGCGAGCAAAACTAACAGCTAGTACGACAGCGTCTTATAACATTCTTCTTATGACGATATTCTGTCTTCCCTGCTTGACACCATCCGCAACATGCAACAGCATCCTGGTGTATGCCTCTTCGTGTGTACACGGTGATAGTCACTCCACACTAGTTGCCTCTGAGCACAGCAGCTCGCCTCCATGTGTGATCACCACATTGCCAGGAAATATGTCGGCAGTCACACTTTCACTTAATAGGTTAAATAGTTTTGTCTTGTTGTCATTCTCTCGCAAGAACTCTGGTCAGTTTGCAGGTAACTTCTTTCGACCCTCAACTCATCTCCTTGTCCCGTTCCCTCTTTTTCTCCGTCTGGTCGTCTTGAGGCTGTCAGGTCTGTACACATCGAACACGATGCCAACACGACAAACACAACAAACTGTCTCCTGATGTGTTCCATGAACATGGATGCATAGTCATCGAACGTTTCTTGAGGATGTTAACAAGAGCTGCGTCATCAATGATGATCATGTGAGCTTCCCTCTGCGAGAAGGCACTGTCATTGGGCGGCACCAGGTCTTCAAAGGCACTGAAAAAGCTCAGCCTTTGTACTTAGCCTCATGTTAATAATAATAATAATAAATTGCATAAATATACGCATATCATTCATATGTGGTGTGTATTTCTATACAGTATAGTTCATCTGAACTATTAATACAGAGTTATGCAGCAAGTAATAATTATGATTTCGTACGTCATTCTCAGTGTACAAACTTCTTACACGAATACGTAGTGTCGTTTTTCATATATTATATTCCAATTAAATTACATATAAATACGTGCTGCACACATAATTACGAGAAACAAAAATAAATCGATAAAAACAATATGATTTAGTACATCCTTCCTGCTGTATATTACTTCATTACATGCATATATGATGTAGTGTCCCTTTTCACATGCATCAGTGGCCATTAACATGCAGCATAAAACGGTATTTGTTTACCCTTCGAAGTCGCTGAACGGTGTTACACAGGAATCGTTATACAGTATCCACTTCGAAGTGAGCACCGTAGTGGAGGAAACAACAGACCATCCCTTGTGTGTTACTCGCGAGCGTCGATCAGAAATATTACTGCGGCGCACGTTTCAGTTGACAGGACCGGATGTTTAGTAAAAGGGCAGGAACTCGAATTTGATCTGCACTGTCAGATATGGGACGAATGCTGTAATGTGAGAGGTTGTAGGGCAGAGCGTAGTCACCGGAGCGTGAGGCTTCACGGTTGACCGCGTGCAGGGAGACCGTGAGACTTCACGGCTGACAGCGTCGACGACGGGCACCAGATGGTCAGATATGATTAAATGTGCGGAGTTCGTTGGATAAAACGGCGGTTCTTGCCAACGATGTCATGTCATGCTTCAAAGAACACAGACATTCATTCCGCGTCCCGTCGACATCCAAGCGCGACAAGGACGTGATTTATGTGATGTGAATTCCGCCGGTTCATTGGCTCTTCGCGTGCTGTGGTCACGACTAGCGTATCTTCATATGTGAATGAACCGAATTGTGGAAATAGAACGATGTAGAGATTAGCATTGTTTTGCAATACGTACACACTCTTTGGGGGTAGTATCACGACTCGCGTAGTGCCTGTGGTCAATGTTTGCCCGACATGTTTAATGTGGGCTTTGATTATTACGTGAGGCAGCGTTCTGGGGTCCAACTCGTGGAGTGGCGACGTCAAGGGCCCGCGGATACTGAAGGACAGCTCGTATCTGTGAGTACACAATATTCACAGTAGACAGTGTCAGTCGCACGTTCCATGACCCAAACGCTTCTGACCGTCTTGGCCTTCAACGATGCCACGCCTGAGTGATTTTGAGATAGCATAGTGAATATATATATATATATATATATATATATATTAAATAGGAGTGGTCTTAAAATCGACCCTTGGGAACACCAGTAATCATCGCTGTTAGTCATGGGCTGAGGTTCAGGCGGATTTTTCTAGTTTTTAGTGTAGGGGATGTGCTAAGATGAAAGAATTAGAGGTGGAGTTGGAACATATGAGACTGCTTGTTGTGGCAGTGGTGGGAAGGAAACAGGTGGGTTGTTTCAGTGGTTCCGGTGGGGGACAGTAGATGATAAAGTGGGGGAAGACGGTGAGAGAGATGCTAGGGAGAGCTTACCTTAGCCTGGGAGGAGGCTGAGAGGAGGTAAGGTGACAGGTCGTAGGGAGACATGATGTAAGGAGACCGGACGAAAGGAGACGGGAAGGAGAGAAAAGGGATGGAAGACAACTGGAGCGAAGGAGAGGGGATTGGGGAGACACGAGCGAAGGAGACGGGAGGGAAGGAGATGAGAGTGAAAGCAATGGGAGTGAGGGATATGGGATTGAAGGTGTCAGGAGGGAAGGCGATTGGTGTGCAAGTTAGCCAAGAGACGGGATTTAACAAGATTTAACAAGATTTGCCATCCAAGCCAAAGGCCGAGATGGCAAGTGGACAAGGAAGCCATTGGCTTATCGAGAGTCCAACATTGTTCTTCTACGTGTAACCCGCTATCCTGAGATACGTGTCAACCTTGTTTTTGACAATATGAACATTGTACAGATGGTGGACTCGAAGTGGCTAGAGAGATTGACAAGATCAAGCATTGGACAAATGGTGGACTTGAAGTGGCTAGAGAGAGATTGACAATATGAAGCACTGGACAGATGGTGAACTTGAAGTGGATATAGAGAGTTTGACAACATGAAACATTGGACAGATGGTGGACTCGAAGTGGCTAGAGAGAGATTGACAGCATGAAGCACTGGACAGATGGTGGACTTGAAGTGGCTAGAGAGAGATTGACAACATGAAGCACTGGACTGGCCGTGGACTCAAAGTGGCCAGAGAGATTGAAGACATGAAACATTGGAGAGATGGTGGACTCAAAGTGGTTAGACAGATTGACAATATGAAGCATTGGACAGATAGTTGACTTGACGTTGCTAGAGAGATTGCCAACATGAAACATTGGACAGATGGTGGACTCGAAGTGGCTAGAGAGATTGACAACTGGACTGGTCGTGGACTCAAAGTGGCCAGAGAGATTGACGACATCAAACATTGGAGAGATGGTGGACTCAAAGTGGCTAGACAGATTGACAATATGAAGCATTGGACAGATATTTGACTTGAAGTTGCTAGAGAGATTGACAACACGAAACATTGGACAGATGGTGGACTCGAAGTGGCTAGAGAGATTGACGACTGGACTGGTCGTGGACTCAAAGTGGCCAGAGATATTGACGACATGAAATATTGGAGAGATGGTGGACTCAAAGTGGCTAGACAGATTGACAATATGAAGCATAGGACAGATATTTGACTTGAAGTTGCTAGAGAGATTGACAACATGAAACATTGGACAGATGGTGGATTCGAAGTGGCTAGAGATATTGACAACTGGACTGGTCGTGGACTCAAAGTGGCCAGAGAGATTGACGACATGAAACATTGGAGAGATGGTGGACTTAAAGTGGCTAGACATATTGACAATATGAAGCATTGGACAGATAGTTGACTTGAAGTTGCTAGAGAGATTGACAACATGAAACATTGGACAGATGGTGGACTCGAAGTGGCTACAGAGACTGCAGGGAGAATACAATCCTTAATTAAGGCTATGGCTACGCAAGAAGAAGTACGAGTTTCGCCATGACCAGGCATGACCAAGAAGATGTAGAATCACTTCTGTGGACACCCATCCTTCAAATCGCACCTGTACATACCGGATCGTCTGTCTAGGTTAGATCGAATTAGCTGCTGCTAGACTGTTGGTCTAGAGGAAATCCTACGCAAGCAGCTGACCCTGCGGTAGTAGTAGGATTACACACCTTCATTTTACTAACTACTTTTAACTGCTGTGCAAAGCCCTATAAAGCTCGAATGTTTTAAAGTGTTATTGCTGTATATAGAAATTAACTGCCAACTTTGAAACAATAATTATATAATTGATGCTCATTATGGGATTTAAAAAAGATCTCACTATGCTGCACCGAATTGGAGTAAGGCTTAAAATACAAATTGAAATCAACTCTATTTTTTTCTCATGTGAATGCACCAGATGAGAAATGACTTGTTATATCCAGGATTGCTAAGGACGTCATTGTCCAATGCCGGTATTGAACTTAACGACCACATAGGTATCATTTTGGTGCGTTGTTTTTATTTTATTATCGAATTCATTGTCGATTTATGTACGTCGTTTTGATATGTTTGATCTTAAATACGTTAAATAAGTGGACTTTTCATTCTGATATCGCATATCATTTAGCTGGTCTCACGGAAGCAGATTGGTGTGTTACAAATTTTATACTAGTGTGTTTAGACGGCTCAGATCTTGCATGGGAGAAATAATTAAAAATCCCACCTTTTCGTCTTTACTAGTTGAAAAAACTGGTTCACTCTGTATCAGTGGCACAATGTTTTTGATATAGGTATTTGAAATGGGTATTTACAAAAAATAACAAATGGCAGAATAATTGCTGAGTTTGCCAATTTAAGCGGTCGAAACACAAAGCGAACCTTAGCGGATTTCATTTGATACATAGACTCTATATTTGATACATAGACTCTATATTTGATACGTAGACTCTATATCGTAATATAGACTCTATATCGTAACTTGATTGATGGTGACACTTGATCAAAATCGGTGTGCGATGGACCGATTATCCAATGAAAAATTTATTTCAATCTCGTTTCCATCAGGGCAACTGCGCCACCAAAACAATCTGAATCGTTTATCCAACCAACAGGAAACGAATGAAAGTAATAATAAATCATGTTTGTAGTATATTAAATGATCAAATCTAGGATAGTCGCCGAGTTGTTAACCAACGAGAACAATATATGTATTAGCTTCAAACACGACAACGTTGCTTGCGGATTATTTTAGCACTCTTTGCAGAAATATAGTAGCTGGATGGAACCGAGTGATCAAAGCAAAACTCATTGATCTCGTAGGATTCTGACAGGGTGTAGCTAATGAAAGGAATATATGACATAAAATATTGACTATATATTGTGCCTATCCTGGTGTCAATTTTCAATAAACTGTGGTCTCTTCTTAGTTCCCACAACATACACCAGGCGACAGAGAAGGTCGTAGTTTACAAGTAGCTTCGGGACGATTGAGTGGCATTTGATGTTAGATTATCTTAATGTACATATTATGATATAGTGGATTTTGTAAATATTGTTCGCAAAGTCCTCCAATAGATTAAGTTGGGCAATACGCCAAATGGATTTGGTGGGGACATTTAACCATCAATAGTTGATGGAGTATTGCGTACGCAACAGGCCAATCTTATGGCTCGGAACGCGGACGAACAACATGTATAATATATCAAAGTGACATCGGTGACAATTAAGAAGCACTGACACTTATACTTATATATGATAAATAATGGAGCGGGGAACCGTATTTGCTATAAGCTGCTTCTCTGTCGTCGCTCTTCAGTTGGTCTTTGGTTAGTTTTGTCTTGTTCATTGTTCTTGAAACTAGCAACTTGCAGCCGACACATTAATGTAATTAATATGAGAGCAACATTACTTATACTAATCTAAAGAACGAGTTTAATACAAGACATATCACACATATTACTCTGTATAGTGTTCGTATTGTTTTACTACCGTTGATTTAAAATTATTCTTGTTTGATTCATGTTAAACGAATATTTAAAGAAACTTTAAAGAAAGTTAAAGAAACACATAAACGACTAACTGAGTTACCTGGCGTAGCACGGGGAGAAAATACTTCTACCCGAGCCATTCTCACGAGGAGTGATATATTGGCACAAAACGTTGAATTGTTTGATACAAAGTCCCTTGAAGCTATATAAAGGATAAATTGTATGTATGTATGTTACTATTCCTAGCTCCGTATTATGTTGTTTTAATTCTCCGTGGTTAGGGCCAATCGGCACCACTGTTTAGACTCTACATTGACAGTGCGTGCGAAAGCCACACGCTGCCTAATCCGATAAAACAGTGGCACTATACACTAAATGTTGTTGCGACAGTTGTGTGAACTATGGGTGTGAAATGTCAACTCGTACCAACGGCGATTAATTTATGCCGGGTCTACACATCTTTCATGTGCGCGAAACGATCGTATCATGAATGGCCATTATTAATATCGGTAGAAGCAAATCTGCGTTTGTAGTATCAACAATCAGCACTCGCCTCTTGACAACAACACCTGCATTCAACACTGATTTCGATGCCTGCAACGAATCCGCCCACATGACCTCACTCTGTAAGGACGTGTAAACATGCCCGTGCGGAAACAATGCCGAGCGGGAGGGGCAACGGCTCACATAGGTTGGGGTAATTTATATTTCTGTCGCTTCATTGTTACGACCAAGCAAATATCGCTTATAGATTATCATACGAAATTGTATTTCTAGTGCATATACAGTTGATTTACCCGTGAATCACCGGTGTATTTGGTTGAAATTAGGAGGACGTGCAACCTTTTCTCCGTCTGTGTAAAAACCCCAACTACTGTGGAGGTTGGAAATTGGCAATTCGTCCAGTTTATTTCCATTCAAACGACAGGACTATAATGACCACTGTGCACACTAACTTGAATATACAATGCCTGCAGCATAGTTTGAGCAGCTGAGTGGAAGTGCCCAGGGGTAATAATAGGACCCGTAGTAACTTTAAACATACAACATACAACGCCGCCAACACGACGTTTGCCAATACAATATGATATGTCATAATCTGGTAGATAATGATCACATTTAATTAACAAATTCCGTCCAGTGGATTTAGAAGGGACAGACCTAGGGAAATTTACGGGGACTTTTCGCCGTCAACATGACAGCTGATTGGTGCGCATTTACCTGATCAATTAGATTTCTGTACAGGTATATATATATATATAAGTGCGCACCAATGGCGCGAGGAACCTTGCTCGCCATCATATGTTTCTCTGTCATCGCTCTTCAGTTGGTCAATTGGTAAGTTTTGTTTTCTACGTAGTTCTTGAAACTAGCAACTTTGTAGCAACACATCAATGTAATTAGCAGGAAAATAGCGTTAGTTTTTTTTCAAGGACTGAAAGAATTACTTCGGGTCAGAGCAATGTGATTCTAGTAAGGTGCTGATTCACTTAAACGGCGTATTTTAATACAGCAGGAATAGGGAATGATTCAGTCCCAGCCAATGTGACTATATTAAACGATTGATTATGTCAGTCCTGAGTATATTAAGAGGAGTCCAATGTGCCATTGTAAAAAGAAGAACTTTAATGTAATACATATTGCATATGTCAAACTATGAATTACATCGATTATTTGATACATTCGGTGTCTACCGTTGGCCGTGGTCACTGTATGTTAAGGTCAGATTTTACCATCACCTACGGTATGTTGAGCGATGTGGCTGTGTTTGTATTCTCCGCCGAATTGTTGGCCCCGATGTCCCGTAGTTGAGAGTTTTATGTCTACCTCATTGTCTGTCTACCTCACTATATGTCTACCTCATTGTCTGTCTACCTCCCTGTATATTTACCTCACTGTTTGTCTCACTATTGAGGTCGTCACTTATGAATGTTGCCTTTCAACCTCGTTTTTGAACGTTCTGACAGTGATATGTCAAACTTTTCAGCCACTATGATTATTGAAATCGGCAAATATTATTGACTTAGACCACGTTTCGTAATTTGATAAGAAACACATTAATACAAAGGATAGTTTTGCAACTGAATGATTGGCAACCGCTTGATGGTATAACGTGTTCAGCTATCTTACCATGGTTTTGAGGAGAAATGGGTGAACAAAAATACTTTAAGGGTGAATAATATTTGGCACGTGCACGTTAATCACAGTAATATATCAGTGGTGCCCTTCATATCACGCATTAAGTAACGTCAAACTATTCATTTATTCATGTCACGAAGTTGTTATCACATACGCCACCATCGTCATATTTCATTGTTTGCGAACCAAGTGACATGGTCATCGGTACACGAGGTTAGATTGGACGGTTGCTACGCAGGACTTTATAAAGATTTAGCTAGATTGCCACCCAAGGCGAAGGCCCACATGACAAATGGACAAAGAAGCAATTGACTTATCATTTTTCATCTATATGTAGCCTGCCCTCCTCATATATTTGTAAATTTTATTTTTAGACATAGTCACGCTTCTTGCATTTACACAATCTGTTCCAATCTTGTATTGTCCTCTGTGAGAATAAGTACTTTCTGATATACAATCTACACTGTTCCTTTACTAATGACACCTCTTGTCCTCTGGTCCTATCTTTCTTAAGTTTAGGCTTTTTTGATAACAAAGGACTCTCAGTTCAGGAATCATTTTAATTGCTCTCCTCTGTATTCGTTCAAAAGTATATGTGTCCTTCTTACAATAATTATGGTCTCCGAGCTTGTATACAGCGTTCAAATTGAGGCCTAATTATTGCGAAACTGGCAACTCATTTAGAATACGCCTATATCAATATAGATCGGACATAAGGAATCATGATGTTACACAAGTGACCAATCATTTCAACGAGGCAGGTCACAACCTTTCCAATTTACAAGTTGTCATCCTGAAATCAGGACAACTGGGAACGACGTATAGACGTAACTGCGAATCTAAAACTACACAGCCTGTCGGACTTAATGTTAGGGAGGACATTTTTGAAATCATACTTTTGTGATTTGCTTCTTCCAGCAGGGTCGGTCTATTGCTAATCTAGCCAAAGCCACGTATGAAGTATTTCACACGGCGTATCCGACAATTCCCAAGTTTAAAACAGCGTTCTTTAGGAACAAGAATCTGAAATATATGCTGATGTCCACCGAAGTACGGTAAACATTGGACATTTACACAACAATGATGTGGATAATGAGGATATTGTTGGACACTAAGCTTGCTAACAAAGAATCATAAAGATATGCTGATGTCCACCGAAGTACGGTAAACATTGGGCATTTACACAACAATGATGTGGATAATGAGGATATTGTTGGACACTTGCTAACAAAGGAAGTGTGATTGAGACGGTAACACTAGTAAATGTAGGTTTTACACTTTGATCTCATCCTGATTTCAAACGGGTTATTAATTGACGAAGTTGCTAAGGTCCAGCCGTGCTACCTCGTTTGGCTTTGCCGGTTTCTAGCCATTACTGAATTAAAATAGGATAGTTGTTTTTCGTACGCAGCATAACTGCCTTAGGGAGATTTGTTTTCCAAGTAGGATTTAATAAATTAGGATTGGAAAGCACACTTGTGTTGTTGTCGAGGTCTGGTGGTGCTGCTTCGCACAACCTAGCAGGTTTTTATCCCTAGTGGAACTAATATAGGATAGGTGGTTTTCATATACAGCATAACTGTTTAAGCGATGCTGTCTTTTTGAGGTGGTGACACATGTACAATATTTCACTTCCTCACTTCTCTCCTCCGTCTCTCAAAAAAAAACCTAAAAAAATCAACAAAAATATGTAACCATCTGGTCGTTTTGCATGAACATTTCTCCACTTATCTAGAAATAACAGTGCTGCCCGGTGTTGTGGCAACCCTTTGTCTAGAGTACTTTGTAAGGCTTCACGGTTTAGTGGCACAAGAATACAACGGCTGAATGCATTCCTGCGCCATGCTGGCCGACGGGGGGGGGGGGTATTAGAGGTTATACTAGGCAAGATTAGCTCTGAACATTTCCATTCTTAATATTAAGTTGACGTTAACATTTCAAACGTTAATTAACTTTTTTTACCATCAACCCTAAATAAATAAAATTATTCGTATCATAAGTCGGGAATTAACCATTACAAACAACAAACGTTACGTTAATAGCCGTGATCGGCTTCTGCAGTGGGATCTTCAGATCAGATTCAGATCAAAGATGCATACATATGTCGCAACCAACCGTGTTGCTCCTTGACGAAGCCCCGAAAAGTGTACTTATTGTAATGATTTGTCTTGTAATCCGGACACTTTCGCACGAACACTGCGCAGTTGACTGTCATTGAAAGCATTCAGTACAATTCATACAAGCTACTGACACCGGGGTCAGAGCGAGCACACCCGCGCCCTCCCCCCCCCCCCCCCGGGTTTAGTATCACCGTCCGCTGATGTGAATGGCGAGGACATTAGTGCTAACATTGAGACTGACAAGACATAGCGCCCTCATTAATACAGCACTTTTTTTACCCTGTTATGCCCCGGTACCCCTAGGGTAAATGCATATTTGACACTGCGTGAGACACACCCATTGATGTAGATACAGTAATGAGGGTTTAATCTAGGATCTTCGAAAAGTGCACCAATGTCCAACGTACAAGTGTAGGCCGTTCTACCCATGTACAACGTACAAGTGTAGGCCGTTCTACCCATGTACAACGTACAAGTGTAGGCCGTTCTACCCATGTACAACGTACAAGTGTAGGCCGTTCTACCCATGTACAACGTACAAGTGTAGGCCGTTCTACCCATGTACAACGTACAAGTGTAGGCCGTTCTACCTTGGTACAAGGCGCATTATTAAGGGGGCGTGCACTAAGTTTATACAACTTAAGGCAACGTTCACTCAATAACCAACATTGATATGCTGCAAGCTATTGCCTGTAAACGTTGATACTGATGCATGCGAGATAAGATAAGCCGTTCGTATTTGGGCAAAAGGTACTCCGCAGCAGATTTTCCTGCGGGCGGGCGGGCGGGCGGGCGGGCGGGCGGGCGGGCGGGCGGGCGGGCGGGCGGGCGGGCGGGCGGGCGGGCGGGCGGGCGGGCGGGCGGGCGGGCGGGCGGGCGGGCGGGCGGGCGGGCGGGCGGGCGGGCGGGCGGGCGGGCGGGCGGGCGGGCGGGCGGGCGGGCGGGCGGGCGGGCGGGCGGGCGGGCGGGCGGGCGGGCGGGCGGGCGGGCGGGCGGGCGGGCGGGCGGGCGGGCGGGCGGGCGGGCGGGCGGGCGGGCGGGCGGGCGGGCGGGCGGGCGGGCGGGCGGGCGGGCGGGCGGGCGGGCGGGCGGGCGGGCGGGCGGGCGGGCGGGCGGGCGGGCGGGCGGGCGGGCGGGCGGGCGGGCGGGCGGGCGGGCGGGCGGGCGGGCGGGCGGGCGGGCGGGCGGGCGGGCGGGCGGGCGGGCGGGCGGGCGGGCGGGCGGGCGGGCGGGCGGGCGGGCGGGCGGGCGGGCGGGCGGGCGGGCGGGCGGGCGGGCGGGCGGGCGGGCGGGCGGGCGGGCGGGCGGGCGGGCGGGCGGGCGGGCGGGCGGGCGGGCGGGCGGGCGGGCGGGCGGGCGGGCGGGCGGGCGGGCGGGCGGGCGGGCGGGCGGGCGGGCGGGCGGGCGGGCGGGCGGGCGGGCGGGCGGGCGGGCGGGCGGGCGGGGCGGGCGGGGACAGCGAGACACTGATCCATATGTCAAACCACTCATAAATGGTGTGTGTTTTTAAACAATCCCATCACAAATAAAAGTTTCAGTTACGTCTGCGTTAATGCATGTGCACACTGGATGTCTAAACGTTGTGTACATTTTTGACGAGTGTGCCTGTTACAGGTAACATGTCGCGTCGACGATGCTGCTGTAGACTACTCAGGCGGGTGAATGTGTGTCTCGCGGTAATGCTCGTTGTGACTGGCTATCACGTGATGTTTCGCTTCACAACAAATAACACAGGTATATAACTTGTTTTGTTTCGCGGTCTATGTTCGGTGTTTCGTACCAATACATTCCTTTTTCCCTATTCGCTTGGCCTGCGGTGTGAACCACTTGAAGTCGACTACTAGAAACATGCATTATATATAACACTCGGAGTTTTGTTAGATGTCAAGCTTGTTTCATCAAATAACATCACCGAAATAAGTTCACCATGATTAGATTATATGACTATATGACTATAACGCACGCGCGCACGCACGCGCGCACGCACGCACAAACCCACACCCTCATTTACGGACATATTATGTACAATAACAACCCTCTAACATGTTTATCTTCAGATCTACAGATGAGAGCTGACAGAGCAGTAGCAGCTGTGCCTTTTGTAGATAAAATGCCACACGAGATTAAGAAAGGTAACTGCATTCTATCCGATTACATTGTGGCTTTGCTTGTTTGATATTTCTTCTCGATGACACGAGAAGAGCTCGATATATCCACATTGCAAAATATGGTGTTTTGTCATGATTACATGTTACGGTTAGATGTTGCGGCTCGTTCATGTTATATAATCACCGGAATGAGTTATGCGTGATCCTATTAGTTACCATCAGTGAAATATTTGGATGCACCACGCACCCACCCATGCGCGTTCATGCGTGACAGACGTGCATATATGTACATCAAACAACCGTCTGTCATGTTTTCTTCAGATCTCCACCCGAATGCCGACGCTGCAATCACCGCCCTTCCACCCGTCCGTAAAATGGCTCACGAGGCTAAGAAGAAGTTGTCAGGTAAATACTTTGTGTGATAGGTCCATGGCAGTGATTGACAGGTCATCCTATCACAACAGTTCTTTAATGTTAGTTCAGGGTCTATGAAAAGAAAGTATAACAATTGTGCCTACGTTCAAAGGGTAATGTCAACATAGGGCTTTACTACCAGCAAATGTTTTGTATTACTGTCATAATATATATATATATATATATATATATATATATATATATATATATATATATATATATATATATATATATATATATATATATATATATATATATATATATATATATGACAGTAATACAAAAACATATATATATATATATATATATATATATATATAAATATATTGTTTATTTTCAGTTAGATTACCCTGCTATAGTGAAACATGTCTTTCACAATTTAAACGTGGACAATTCACCTTGTTTTCAGTCGAATTGTACATTCTGCTGCAGGTTGTTAATTCAAACTTAGCAGAACCTTTGCAAGACATTTAGAAATATAAATACCACAAACATAGATACAATGTAGATAACTTCCCCTTCGTAGCTGTCGTATTTATTGACAGTGTCCACGTCCTCCAGCTAGCCAGCCGGGCGAGTGCAACAGCTACTTCGACGCTGTGCAGATGACGCGGAAGGTGACAGTGAACATATTGAAACAGAACATGTCTGTGACAAAACGCAGCATTGTGACACTTGTCACACAGCTGGACAGTGAACGCCTCCAAAGACTGGTCAGCCTCGCTCGGTTGTGGAAAGGTACGTACTAGATTATTCTCAGTTATATTTATTTTTATTTTCCTCTGTGTTAATGAGTTCGTTCTGATACCTAATCGACACTGTTTCAAGTTTATTTTGATTAAATATGATGATTCAATTGTATTATTTCCTTAATATTAAATGCATTTTCTCGTGGCAGACGTGATATTACTCATGCGTGTTTCTCTTATACCATTCGACAAAATGTACCATGACAGTTTTTAAAAGTTAATTAATAAATATATAAGTAAATAAAATAAATAAATGATTAAACTGTCCATACCATAACAGAGTGTTTAAACAATTACTAATAAAGTCAATTAAAGTGTTACTAAAAATAATAAATAATAAATTAAAACATAATAAAGTCATTTCCGCCGATTCTTATGCTACACTCTCAAGTCGTAAATTCCCGCTCTAACTCTCGTCACTGTCGACGGAGTTTACGACCGATGTGTCCCAGATCCGCCTTCAACATCGTCGGCAGTGTCATCCGCGGACGGTACGCCTGAGTACACGAAATAGTTGTCGATCGCACGTTGTGCGGGTGCATCGAGTAGTATACGGAGTACGTGCCCGAACAGACTCCATCGGGCAGCGAGGATGGCTTCACTGATGGAGCGGCATTGGCAACGGTGGTACAGCGCCTCTATCGATATACGGAAGCGGACGATCTGGCGTAGGTGACGATGGTGGTATTCGTCCAGACGTTCTAACTTTGATTTCGTCAGGCCCCATGTTTCTATGTTGTATGTCAACACGGGCACGACGAACGACGCGTATAACCTTAGCCGCAGCTGTAGACAAATATGTGATCGCCGACTACACTGTCCAAAACTTGCGAAAGGCGACTTTGGCCAGCTGTTTTCGGCGAGCGACGTCTTCGGCTTCACCGAGGAGCGACCCTTGCTTACCTGTCATTCTTCCTCGATGCAATCCGCGTGTCGGCTAACACTTGTGCGTTCGGTTTTTGCCACGTTGATCGTCAACGACCACTCCAACAAAGTACGACGCGATGTGCTCGATCTCGTCCAGGAACGGACGTGACGAGGTGATAAAATCTGGTGTCGTCGGCGTATTCGACGTCCAGCGCTAGGCTGCCGTCGGTTGGCGGGCGCGTCGGAAGGCATGATCAAAGTGCCGCTTCCAGGAAAACTGGGAACAACACCGGACTGAGGGTGTCGTTGAACATGCTAGCGATCGTGTGTGCTAGCATGCCAGCTGTACACTTCAAGAGTTCGGTGGGTAGGTCGTCATACCCGTTGGCTCGGTCGATTCCGACGCAAACCTCAGAATATGTACCACCGAGTTCCACCTCACACTGGCAGAAGTGTTCGTGCTCGGACACGACGTCGCGGAACTGCGCGCGGAAGGGCTCGCTGGCCAACAACTCGGTGTTATGCCGAACGCGTTTCGACGAGCGCGACTTCTTAATACGACCCCAAAAGTTGAATATTCGTCTCAAGTCTAGTTTAGGGACGAACAATCGGTGGTCGCTATCGAATAATGTGCCGGCGTATGATCGACAGTGTGTCAATAAACTGTTGTACGTCTGTGACAAAATCGATCACATTGCATATCACTACAATCTGACCTGTCGCCGCATCTTGGCGCTGTCCTTGCCACGTTGTTTTGTGACGAGTGGAGTGCTAGAATGCAGTGTTGCAGACATACAGGCAGTGCCCCTCGATGAAGCCGGTGATGGTTATACCGTTGACGTTCCGTCTGCCGCGCGAATGTTGTCCCATAAAACCTCCGTCGAATTTCCTGTATCCGAACATGCTGTTAAAATCACCAACGATATAGAATTGTGCGCTTGAAGAGTACCGGGGTGTAAGATGTGCAACTTCAGCGAAGAACTCATCTTGTTATGCATTGTTGTTTTTGACACGTTGTAACCGCATGAGACGTCGGGCCGTACACGTTAATAGTCAGCAGCAGGGACCTGTTAGTCAGGCGCAGTTGAATCACAGCGATTATGTCTGACATTGACAAATAGCGTACGATTCGGTTTTCCAAATGCGTTGCGACAGCGAAGGCGACACCGTAGTGTCGAGATTGTGACGGTAGGCCAAGGAGCCGATAGTTGCCTGACCGTTCGTCAAAACAGCCGGGGCATTTCGTCTCCTGCAGACAGCAAATGTCGTTTAGCTGGCCTCGTTTCGTTGTTGACGAAAGTCTACGAACATTAGATAAGCCGAACAGATCTAAGTATAAGGCCTTACTTAAGTAAACATTAACTGCCAATACAATAAATGGTTGTGTCGTTATTCACTAATGTGTTGAGTAACGAATGTGTTGATTAACGAACTATCAGACAGGTGCAGCTTGAAGACGTCTTCTCGAACGTAACGAATGCATTGATTAATGAATATGTTGAGTAATGAATTTGTTGAGTAAATAATGAGTTGAGAAATGAATGTGTTGAGTAACGAATGTGTTGAGTAAGTAATGAGTTGAGAAATGAATGTGTTGAGTAAAGAACTGTCATACAGGTGCAGCTTGAAGACGTCCTTTCGAACGTAACGAATGTGTTTATTAATTAATATGTTGAGTAACGAATGTGTTGAGTAAATAATGAGTTGAGAAATGAATGTGTTGAGTAAAGAACTTTCATACAGGTGCAGCTTGAAGACGTCCTTTCGAACGTAACGAATGTGTTTATTAATTAATATGTTGAGTAACGAATGTGTTGAGTAAATAATGAGTTGAGAAATGAATGTCTTGAATAACGAATGTGTTAAATAAAGCACTGTCAGACAAGTGCGGCTTAAAACGTCCTCTCGTTTCAAAAGCACGATCATCGATTTCGTCCTGTCGTCCTGTCGTCCTGTCGTCATGTCGTCATGTCGTCCTGTCGTCATGTTGGCACCGAACATTGCAGATGCTATCTCGGTGGCCATCTACGTAAGACATGGAACCAAAGTTGACGTAAAGAAGGTCCTGCGACAGGCTATGAGAGGCAGGAGCAACATTGGTGTCCAGTTGGTTCATGAAAGCGGGGTAGGTGTCCTGATATTAGGTGTCCTGATATTAGGTGTCCTGTTATTAGGTGTCCTGATATTTGATATCGGTGTTTCCTCGTGCGCAGGCAAATTTTTCACCCGATGCCAGTTTTCTTATTTGTGTGTGGAACGTCGCTTTGTGGAATTTAGTTATCTCACAAATGTATAACATGAAGCGTATTTGACCGAAGCAACATTTTGTTTTTATTACTGAATATACCACAACACAACTGTACAATTCTAATATTGTTTGGACACAATTGTGCGCATCAATGCGTCATACAACAATTTTATATGTTATTTTCGAAAATGGTCGCTATGTGTATATGCAAGATATGTTGGATAAGGTCACATGCGCGCTTCAAACGCAAAATCCAGTATGTTCAACATAAACCTAGCGGCCACTTTTGAAGATAAAAACAATATTTGTGTCGTGTGGCATTAGTGTGTTACTGCATTGATGCGCACGATTACTGTGTGACGACTACCAAAGGTGAACATTATGCGAGACCATGAGTTTTGTTTCGTATAGTCGTACTATCCTGTGAACTACCTGCGAAACGTAGCTCTGGACAACGCCATTACAAAATACGTCTTCACGAATGATATCGATTTCCTGCCTTCGCCCAACCTGCATAAAATACTCGAACATTACCTAAGGCATGGAACAGGGGTCAACACAGAAAACCAGGTAAGACACGAGGAGCCCTATCCAGAATGATCCATGGAAATGGCAGTGGATGCGCACATGTTGGACCTAGTATTATTGTTTGGATTTCCATTGTTTTCATTAGAGACATTCATAATCTCTGTAATTTGAAATTCATATATTTTATGCTGGTACAGTTCCCATTTTCCAAGAATAAGTAATATAATAATATACTATATTAGTAATATACGAATCATGAAACGTATGTTTGTAAAGTGTCATGAATTATAATGATTACCAAAATAAAGCACACATCAATGCAACAACCCTGGAAGTGCCATTTGAGTGAAACTGAGAAAATCGCTGTTGAAGTTTGACAAAGGTAATGCAATCTTCAAGTAAATTACTGTGATCATCAATGCAATGACTCCAAAAGTGCCACTAGTGCCTAGAGTGAAAGTAGAGACACCTAGCGACCATCATCGAAGATCGAACGATTGTGTTAATCTTTTGCAGGCTCTAATTGTGCCGGCTTTCGAACACGTCAGGGAAAGTGCAATTACAACACCGAAGAACAAGCCAGCCCTTCTAGAGATGTGGGAACAGAAGGCAATCAAACCATTCCAGTAAATATCAATTTGTATGCTTGTGTGTGTGTGTGTGTGTGCGTGCGTGCGTGCGTGCGTGTGTGCGTGCGTGCGAGATTGCTTATGTGTGCAAACGTAAAATCTCAACGAAACGGGTTGTTGTGTTAGAAAGAAAATTAGTTCAGTAAAAAAGTTGAATTTGAACGCAAACGGCATGTGAATAGGTATATACAAATAAAATATTATATTTCCCGTGACGTTGGTTTATCCAACAGTATGGCACGGCCCATGAAATCAAGATACTGTGTGATCAACAAGGTGTTCCTAGTAATCCACTGACGTGATATTCTTAATTGTTGTTGCAAATGGTTATGTTTTAGTAACTCTTATTGGTGCAAAGGCCCAAAACTATGATTTTTGTTTTCCTTTAACAGTTTTAGAATTGTGGATGGAGTAGAGAAAGAAACGGGCGCTCAAGGCCAAACAAACTTCTCACGTTGGAAGAACGCCGATAAACCGTATACAGTAAGATACATGCTTAAGCTATTGAGAATATCCTAAATGATAACAACGTAGCGATCGTAATCCATGTTGTCGAATCAATGCGTGAATGTGTACGTATGTGTTAGAATGCCAATGTCACATCAATGTACCGCCATTTTGTTTGCTTCGCATACTGTAGATCTTTGGTACATAATCTGTACTGTTTACTGCGTCATTCTTTGTTTGAATTGTGTTATGCACAGTTGTTTGCGTCAGTTAGTGTGTGGGTGGATGAGTGACTGCGTCGATTTAAGAGTCCCTGAATGACAATTTACTCAATTAGTGAGTCAATCATTCAACTTATTGGTAAATATTTCGCAGTCCACCAGTCATTCAGTCACGCAATGAGTGAGTGATGGGGTGAGTCAGTTAACTATTACCTCAACATTTCATTCGTTCGTTCGTTCGTTCTTTCGTTCGTTCGTTCCACAGGTGGACTGGGCTGATGCGTTTGAACCGTACTTGGTCCTCGAAAAGTCTAAAGCACCGCCTTTCAACCCAATGTTTGTCGGCCGGTACTTCAACAAAGTTGCGCAATCATTGGAGCTCTCTGCAAAGGGGTAAGGTATAAAACCACCGACAGTTCCTATTGACAATCCTCACAGAGACCAAATTTAATGGCTACCGTCTCGTACGATTCGTTGTGCTACTATGCCACCGTCTCATACGATTCGTTGTGCTACTCCGCCACCGTCTCGTACGATTCGTTGTGATACTCCGCCACCGTCTCGTACGATTCGTTGTGCTACTCGTACTAGTACGATTGGCGGGCGATGCACTTTGCAAAGGTGCTACTTAATATTAGAATCACAAATTGTGTAGTGTTTCCTATTTAGCATTTATGCAGATGAAGGTGTATGGAAATAAATTATTTATTCATCGGTGTACAATCAGTTCAGCTACATGTGCTGATGAGTGAAGCATACACGTCAAAATGTGTCGTTAATCGTTTGATCATAGCGAGGTTTTCTGCATCCAACATAAATCCGGCCAAGGATTGTTTTGGAAAATCGACTTTTGGATATTTCATATGCTCGTTTTAGCTCCTAAATAATTTCATTAGCCGAGAAGAACTGCGTGAAATGACAGAAATAGAGCCGGCAGATTGAACACGATGGCAGCCATTACGAGTCTGACAGTTTGAAAGTGTTAACTCATTTTCCTCTATGCTGTTTCTCTCAGTGTACTATTTATTCTGCAACATTCCATGCCACAAAAATAAACTAGATATATTTGAAACCTGTTATCCGTCACTTTCCTTCGATTTCCTCCGAAGCAGTTTCGCGAGCCCCAATCTTGCGCTGTTTCGCGTTTGTCATTCTTGCTTGTGCACAACTCCCGTTTTCCCCGCATCATCAGCGTTATTATACTTAAATCATGTCAAGGGTGGATAGTAGCACAAATAACGGCATACGGCCTTGTCCTATTGTCAATTTGTGCTGCTCCTCAGGCCGTCTCTGACGATTAGGGCGCTGTAAATTGAAAAATGTTCATAGACTGACTTGCGATTGCTAAAATGTTGAATCATCCTCATAGTTTCAGAACGTCGCAGTAACCTGGTCATTACCGCCATTAACGAAACCCACATTGTGTGTCTTACCTTTGTCAGATTCACGTTCGTTGTACTTCCGGACGTCTACCTCGTGCACCAGTGGCATGAAGCCACCCCGTGGTCCGACGTCGCATATAGGTAGTGTATTCCATTCTACGTTATTACAACCTTTTTTTGCCTTATTACAACATTTATCTACGTTATTACAACACATATATACGCTATTGCAACATGTCTCTACGTTATCACAAAATGCATTTTCGTTATTACAGCATGTATCTACGTTCTTACAACATGTGTCTATGTTATTACAACATGTGTCTATGTTATTACAACGTGTGACTATGCCATTACAACAGGCATCTCCCTCTCTGCCCAATATAACGTGTAATTATTTGTAACTTACATGTAAACATATTTTCTTCAATGTCTTCGATATCATTTTAGCTATATTTTAAACTTAATTTGACTACATTGTAATCATAGTTTTTATTATTATTTTATTGATGTTGATTATTCAACATTTATTTTTTTAGATATTATTAATAAAGTGTAATCTACTTGTCCATTTGCAACCCTACACAGGGTTCGTATTGCTAACTATGTAATGCAGGAATAAACTTGGACTGTGTAAAATAAAATATATTATTATTATTTCGATACATGACTTTTGGGGCACTATTAATAAACGTAGACTTAACGCTGTAATTATTACCACTGATATGGTTTTAAAACACAGGTTTTTCTCTCCAGAATATACATGTAATGCGTACCAACGATGAAACGAATTGTTATTGGATTGGTACATTCTACTAGTATTCAGAATAAATCGCAACGCGACGATTCTATAATTAACTTGCATGACGAGACTAAATCGATGGTATTGAATATGATTTCCAGATGCAGCACCAGTACACTTCTCGCGCTCAAGCTGCATGTGATGGAACAATACGGAGTCAAGTTGCCCGTGAAAAACAACATGAAGTTCTCATCGTTGTTCTACCTACCTCGCCTTCCACGGGAGCTTTAACCTCGACTACCTGCGGTGACAGACGACGTCTTTACCTTCCAGTGACTGCCACGGGAACTAAGAAAACAGTTATTGACAGTTGACACCAGGATCAACACAGTTGGGGAATGACCACAAAGTACACCTCCACATATTTATTTGTAAATAATTATGTATTATATTAAAAATGCACTGTTAACAAATAAACACGGTTTATTGCTTAGTTGATGGTGGTACATCGATTAAACACTGTACACACATATCACATAAAAATACAAGATTTAACAAGATTACCATCCAAGGCAAAGGCTCAGATGGCAAGTCGACGGGCAAACTATTGGCTTAACGAGAAATTATTCATTTATGTGTAACCCGCCTTCCTGAGATAAGTGTCAATCTTGTTTTTTAAACATATTCATGCTACTAGCATTGACGCAATCTGTAGATAATTTGTTCCATTCATTGATAGTCCTATGTAAGAACGAGTACTTCCTGATATCCAATCTACACTGATCTTTTACTGATGTTAACTCATGTTCTCTAGTTCGATTATCTTTCGTAAGTGAAAAAAAGATTCAATATCTTAAAAACTTCAATTTGATCTTCTTTTAACCGCCTTGTCTGTATAATTGTTAAACCACATTCTTTCAGTCGGTCTTCATAGATAATATATCTCAGTTCTCGAATCATTTTAGTTGCTCTCTCTGTATTCTTTCAAGCGTAGCTATATTCTTCTTACGATATGGTCTCCAGGCATGTATACATTCCTCTAAATGAGGCATAATTATTGTACTATTTTTTTTATACAAAGGTATAATACCTTTTCTCCTTGAATATTATATTTCTCCTAATCAACCCAAATATTTGGTTTCTTTAGGATAGGACCAATGTATTTTAAATGCTTGTAGAAATTATTGTGTGGGTCGACATAGTCAACATAATTTCTGTGCAAATAGTCAGTGTATTAAAAACTTTTAAAATCGAACTCATCTGTTTTTCCATAAATTGTAACCAAAGATTTACTTATCTCAAGATCACTATTTGTATGTCTAAATTCTTCATCGCTGATATAATGAAAGGGGAAATATATACCTTCAGGACTGAACGCCATTGACCGTCAACATCAAATGTTCAAACAATGTCCCGGTCCGTGTCCAGGTGGATGCGATTTGTTGGTCTTTCTTAAATTTCCTGGCCACCCGAGCGATGTTGCTGTTCTCAGGCGTAAGATGTTCGTTGGTGTAAATGTTTGTGTGTCTGAGTTTCTTGGCATTACGGAGGACAAATGCTTTTGTTTATCGGTTCACAAACCACATGATGATGTTAGGTGCAACGGGAGGTTACACAAGTCACGCCAATCACGCTCACGGTACTATTTGCGGTATACTATGAAGCCCATAGCATGACATTGTCGGGAAGACGCGCCGTTTTCTCGATTTTCCCGCGCATCTACAAATTCGCCGTTTCCTCGAAGCTGGATTGCGCCCCTGTAGGTCAAAACTTACATTAATATATATATATATATATATATATATATATATATATATATATTAGGCATGGGACAATTAACGTAAAAAGTTAATTAATGAAATGATATATATGTGTGTGTGTATATATATATATATATATATATATATATATATATATATACATATACACACACATATATATATATATATATATATATATATATATATATATATATATATATACATATATATACATATATATATATATATATATATATATATGTACATACATATATGTACATATATATATATATATATATATATATATATATATATATATATATATATATATATATATATATATATATATATATATATATATATATATATATATATATATTGTGGCAATTACATGATGTAAATAAAACTAATGTATGCTTATTATAATATTATATTCAGTTGAAAAGGAATATAATTATGTCTAACAAAAAGTTTATGTTGACGGGAATCGAACATTCTACATCTGAGCCATTCAATTTCACGAGATTATGTTATTGTTTGGGTGTATATCCATGTCAGTCTTGACATGCAGGTGGCGCAACCCTGCCTCGATAAAGCGGCGAGTGTATAGCTACGCGTAAAAATCGACAAAACGGCAAGTCTTGCTGACGATGTCATGTTATGCTTCATAGTAGACTATCATTCCGCGTCCTGTAGCCATCCAAGCGACAGGGACGTGTTTTATGTGATTTGAATCCCTACTCCGTGGAAATGTTTGAAGACGTGACGTATACAATATCATCTTACTGTAATCATGGACTTATATTTACTGGACTGCCAGCTCCGCGCTATGCGCGAACGAGTTCGATTTTGTGCCCGCCGCGGACACAATGAGTTCTTTACTTGCGGCGTCGACGTTTGAATGTAAATGGCGTTCGAGTTGCACAGATCAAAATGTTAAAAAGCGTCGGCAGCAACTGCTGCATAGTCGATTGTGCTTGCACAAGTGCAAAATACAGAGGATTGTCTTTTCATTGTTTACCGAAGGGAAACGAATGCCGAATGGAGAGCCCGTTCGCTGCAAGCCATCAATAAGAGTCGATAGCAGCTTCAGTGCTGACAATGGTACTGCTGACAATTATTTAATGAAATGGAACATTGTATATTAATGACATCCTACCTGCTCTCTTTGTCTTGGAGATGGCTGTTGTTTGTCGCTTCTTGGACTTGGTCTTGGGTGTACGTTGAACATTCGACGCAGAAAATGGTGTTGGGATGACATCTGGCTTGAGGGAACGCCTTTTACGGTACGATATCCTATGCTCTGCCATCAGATTTATAGCTGCACTTGATGTGGCTTGTGAATGAATCAGTTAATTTACAAAAGGTATGCATGCATGTATGTGTTTACACTAACGTATCGGAGTGACTGGGCGCCTACATCGAGCTCGGAGTAGTTATGTTAGCAATGCCACGTTCACAGGCTGTGTGATTGAGGTGGCGTCCAAATAGAGTATGTTGGTTCAATGGCTCTTCACACGTTGTGGGCACGACTAAGGTATTTTCATAAGTGAATGAACCGAATTTTGAAAATAGAATGATCTAGAGGCTAGCATTGTTTCGCAGTACGTACGCAGTCTGTGGGGTAGCGTCACGACTCGCGTCGTGCCTGTGGTCAATGTTTGCCCGACAAGTTTAATATGTGCTTTGATTAGTACACGAGGCAACGTTCTGAGAGACCAACTCGTGGAATGGCGACGTCAAGGGCCGCGGATACTGAAGGACAGCTCGTCTCTGGGAGTGCATAATATTCACAGTAGACAGTGTCAGTCGCACGTTCCATGACCGAAACGCTTCTGTATTTCTTGGCCAGAGGGGTTTCGACTCGTTCTTAAACATATAGCTACTGTAACATTACTAGTGTGTTTTCTGTCCGGTTAAGTTATAACTGTTCCTAGATATCCAAATTACATCGCATTTGAAACTTATACATGTCTTCTATGCGACAAGACGTCTTGAAACGTATATAAGTATTCACCAATTGATGTCATTCTATGCGTATTTACGCATACCAGGCACGGAACATAGGTAAACCGAACCTACCTGACAACCTCACAATCAACTCGTTTCATCCCGACTCTTGCAATTGACATCGGTGACAACCTCGACAACAATCCACCAGCCAGTAACCTCGACAACCACCAGCCAGTAACCTGGACAACCACCAGCCAGTAACCTCGACAACCACCCGCCAGTAACCTCGACAACCACCAGCCAGTAACCTCGACAACTACCCGCCAGTAACCTCGACAACCACCAGCCAGTAACCTCGACAACCACCAGCCAGTAACCTCGTCAACCACCAGCCAGTAACCTCAACAACCACCAGCCAGTAACCTCGACAACCACCAGCCAGTAACCTCGACAACCACCAGCCAGTAACCTCGAAAACCACCAGCCAGTAACCTCGTCCACCACCAGCCAGTAACCTCGACAACCACCCGCCAGTAACCTCGACAACCACCAGCCAGTAACCTCGACAACCACCAGCCAGTAACCTCGTCAACCACCAGCCAGTAACCTCAACAACCACCAGCCAGTAACCTCGACAACCACCAGCCAGTAACCTCGACAACCACCAGCCAGTAACCTCGACAACCACCAGCCTGTAACCTCGACAACCACCAGCCAGTAACCTCGACAACCACCAACCAGTAACCTCGACAACCACCAGTCAGTAACCTCGACAACCACCAGCCAGTAACCTCGACAACCACCAGCCAGTAACCTCGACAACCACCAGCCTGTAACCACGACAACCACCCGCCAGTAACCTCGACAACCACCAGACAGTAACCTCGACAACCACCCGCCAGTAACCGAATGATGCAAGAAATGACGACGAGGAGGAGGAGGATGGAGACATCAGCCACATTGAAGAATGACGTCACGGGGTGGAACTGGGAAACGACAGTACACGATGAGTTGAAGATCCACAGGAACAAACTTCTGCCTCGGATATTCACACACGGAGACTCAAATGTAAGGGGCCATCCATAAAATACGTCTCGCTCAATGAGTGGGGTGCCCGGCTAAGCATTACTGGGCGTTACATGGGGTGGGGGTGTATCTGGACGTTACGTGGGGGTGGGGGTGTCACTGGGCGTTACATGGGGTAGGGTGTCACTGGGCGTTAGATGAGGTGGGGTTGTCACTATGCGTTACATGGGGGTGGGGGTGTCTTAGTGAGGGAATTTGCTCCCCCCCCCCAAAAATTAAAAGCTCATGGTATCGGAGATGGCATAATCGACTGGAATTACAAAACGATCTAGACGAATTGTTAAATGGTCTGAAAAATGGTAGTTGTTATTCAATGTCGGGAAATGCCTACACTCAGGGAACGGGGATATAAATTAAATTACTGTTCTATATATTACCGTAAAAGAAAAGGACTTAGGAGTAACAATAAGTGCTGATATAAAAGTTTCAGAGCAGTGCGATATTGCAGCTTAAAGGGGTAATGACATTCTTGGGTTGATTAGGAGAACTATAACATACAAGGAAAAAGAGGTAATTATGCATCTGTAAAAAACAACAGCTAGGCCTCATTTAGAATACCATATACAAGCCTGGAGACCATATCGTAAGAAAGATAGAGATATGTTTGAACGAATACACAGGAGAGCAACTAAACAGATTCCAGAATTTAGATACCTTAATTGTGAAGAACATCTAAAAGAATGTGGTTTAACAACCTTAGAGGCAAGGAGGTGGAGATGATATCAAACTGTTATTAAGATATTTAGTAGATATGAAATATTGATATAAATATTTTATCATATAAATATCATCAAATATAATTTTATCATATAAATATCATCAATTCAAGAAAGATAATAGAACTAGAGGACATGAGATGGCAATTATATTAGCAAAGGATCAATGCAGATCGAATATCAGGAAGTTCTCTTTCTCAGATAGGACAATCAATGAATGGAACAAATTGCCTTCAGATTATGTAAATGCTAATAGTTTGAATATGTTTAAATACAAGGTTGACACATATCTCAGTAGGGCTTGTTACACGTATATTAAAAAAATATTGTACACTCAATAAGTCAATGGCTTTCATTTACACTTGCCTTCTAGGCCTTTGCTTTGGATGGCAATCTTGTTAGATCTTGTGATATCTTCAGTGTGATTCACGGATGCATATCATCAAACATTTGACACGTTTATCTTCACACAGTGCATTGACCGCTGTTCCAGCCGTCCATAAAATGTCACACGAAGTTAATAAAACCTTCTCAGGTAAATACATTGTGTACGACTAGAATATTGAGATGGACTACGTCGACGTCATCATCACCGTCACCGCCTCCACCACCACCATCACTATCATCATCACCGTCACCACCACTATCGTCATCATCGTCGTCGTCGTCGTCATCATCATCGTCGTCGTTATAATCATCATCTTCACCTTGTCTTGGGAGTCCCATTGAATGTGTTCTCGATACTTCTCCATTGACATCTGTCCTGCATAGCCTAATGTTCAGTATCTGCCCTGCGTAGCCTACTTTTCAGTATCTGCCCTGCGTAGCCTACTGGTCAATATCTGCCCTGCGTAGCCTACTGTTCAATATCTGCCGTGCGTAGCCTACTGTTCAATATCTGCCCTGCGTAGCCTACTGTTCAATATCTGCCCTGCGTACCCTATTGTTCAATATCTGCCCTGCGTAGCCTACTGTTCAATATCTGCCCTGCGTAGCCTACTGTTCAGTATATGTCCTGAGTGACTTACTGTTCAGCATCTGTCCTGCGTATCCTACTGTTCAATATATGTTATTCCGAATTCAGAGTTAGGCGTGGACTCTGTTTATGCTTTGGTTGCCAAGTAACCAGTGCTTTCAGAACCTCTTTACTCCTGTTTCCAGGTAGATTTATCTTTGTTCATGTATTGTGTCCAAGATGCGAAGTTGCTTGCTTTACGAAGTAGTCTTGTGTAGCAGTCATCCAATAGGTCCAGCATTCTTTTCTTCTTTTTCTTTTGGTTTTCTGCCATCGCAGTCGTGTTATCGTCATGTTCGTATGTCATCTGGGTTTGCCTGTTTGGATTGTGCTATCTCAGAGTTCACTCATTGGTGATATTGGAAGTACACATAACCACGAATCCCTCATTAACTGTACCTCTACATGCACATGTTAACGGAAATATTTTGGACAAGAAAATTAACCAGAGGGAAAAAGTTGTGGTGTTTCCTACTAAGACAGTCCCGCTGCAATACATTTAGAGATGCAAACACCACAGCCATAGATGTAAAGGAAGTTTCTCATCACCGCCGTCTGTTTGTTGTCCTTGTCTTCCAGCGAGCCAGCCGGGCGAGTAGAAAGGTAAATATAGACAGTACATAATTGCTCTACCATTTATTACAGCGGCATTTCTGGAGTTTGTGTCTAGGAACAACAACGACGACAACAACGAAGACGACACCGACGACTAAAACAACGACTAATACGAAGACTAAGACAACGACATAGACGACGACAACACGGACAATACCACCACCAACAACAACATAAACAGTACCAACAACATACAAGGGCAACGCAGTTTATTTGTGTAAATAGTGTGAAAACTGCATAGAACAAACCGATATGTTTCTGAAACATTACAAATGAAATGCCATTGCAAGATAATCTTCACTGATGGGTTGAAATCATCGGGGTTGCAGATGATATATCGGTGCCATAGACATAAATAGAACACCCGTTAGTAAAACAAGACCGCTAAACTCTTATCAGTTGACACATGATAAAGTGATGCAGGCATGGACCAGTGACATTCATGCTGCTGCACGGCAAGAACACACTGGAGGCCCAGTGTTTATACTGTACAGCACCCAGTCTTCATCACATATCTATAGATATACAATACTAATAAGAGATTATTACTATATAGCTATATATACCTAATACCTTATTACTTGCACAATCTATCCATGCACCTTGTATATCAAATATCATAACATATTAACTATAACAGTAGCACCACTATACATGATTGAAACTGAACTTTCTGAAGTGCTCTATACATGTGTTAACTAATGGCTGCTAGTGGTCAAAATCTCATTAAGCCCTGTTGGACATTCTTCTCTAAGGTCCCAAAAATTTTTTCCCATCTTCCAACACATTCCCCAGCTGCTCCATCACATATATTTCCACATGCAGATCAAGATCTCTCGAATGTTATCTGGCCAACTTGCCCAAGGACACGCCTCATGTAAAGAAATGTGCTCTCTCATTTAAGCTGTCAATTGTTTTAGTAGGCAACCTTTCACATGGTTTGTCAAACAAATGCATAGAATGCAATGAATGTTGCATTGTGTACATAAGGCGTTACATGATAGTGGTTCATACAACGATGAAAAGGCAAACGACTACCAAAAAGGTGAGAGCCTTATTAAATGCAGATGTATAAATAAAGAAAAAAATCTTATTAATGAGCTGACATATAGTAGAGTTTATAAAAAGAGTTACACATATGCATACACGCACGCACACATTATTTATAAAACTGAATCCTACCCCTATAACATTTTATGTTGCACCCAATCAATGTGACTAGTGGGAAACACTTAATGTACGCTTCCCCCAAGATAAACAAACGTATCTGTAATATATTGATATTTCAGAACATTTTCGAAACTGTTACATTCATTCACATATACACTAACACAGCACAAACATTTGTGACATAAATTATCTGAAAATAGTGAGATGTTAGATCCTGTCTTCTGTCGATTCGTACAGCTGTAAACCAGACAGGAAATAACCATATTCGTTGTTCCAGTCTGGTGGCCATGCCCCATTAAGAACAAATGACTAAGACAAATCTTCAAGTTAATTGGTTCCTGGTGTCATCGTCGCTGGCTACTAACCCGATAAGTTTATACTTCTCTGGTAGCCACCTCTTCTTCATTGCTTTTGTTTGCCTTATATTGTACATGATGATGGTGAGGAGGAAATAAATTAACTTACTCACTTACTTACTTACATATGTTAGACAACTATTTGTAACATGCTATGTTCACACTGTGGATGCAACTGTTTTTACCGTGCAATGAAATGCCGGCCAGTGGTTCATGCCCGCTTCACTGCAGTGAGCTGGCTTATCGCTCTTGTTTATGGGGGGGGGGGTGATTAATGATGTAACTCTATGGTTATATCAGTGAATCATAACACAGCACTCGAGATAGTGATTAATGATGTAACTCTATGATCGGTGCCCATCTATGTACGAATTGCAAAGCAATGCGGATGTGATGAAGATCCTGCGACAAGTCAAGAATGACAAGAACAACCTAGTCTATGAACACTGTGTCCTGCTCCTCCTGCTCCTGTTGCTCCTCCTGCTCCTGTTGCTCCTCTTGCTCATTCATGTTGCTCCTCCTGCTCATGTTGCTCCTCCTGCTCATGTTGCTCCTCCTGCTCATGTTGCTCCTCCTGCTCCGGTTTCTCATCCTGCTCATGTTGCTCCTCCTGCTCCTGTTGCTCCTCTTGCTCATTCATGTAGCTCCTCCTGCTCATGTTTCTTCTCGTGCTCCTGTTGCTCCTCCTGCTCCTGTTGTTCATGTTGCTCCTCCTGCTCCTGTTGCTCCTCCTGCTCCTTGGAATGGATGTATATTCGTGCTTCTTTTTTCGGTTTCAACACTAAATTGTTTTGTAGCTATAATGTGAAAAAACTAATATATAATCGAGGCAATATTTTACTGCTTTATTGTTTAATATTTCACCATACCAGTAAGCAGCAGCAGCAGCAGCAGCAGCAGCAGCAGCAGCAGCAGCAGCAGCAGCAGCAGCAGCAGCAGCAGCAGCAGCAGCAGCAGCAGCAGCAGCAGCAGCAGCAGCAGCAGCAGCAGCAGCAGCAGCAGCAGCAGCAGCAGCAGCAGCAGCAGCAGCAGCAGCAGCAGCAGCAGCTGTTATACTAGTTATACTACTACTAATAAGTGGCGCTAAACTAATCGTAACTAAATTAATGTCGAACTCTGCGTGTACAGTGTGAATACATACGGCACAACACATCGGTGAAAGCCCTGTACTCTACATAAATGAAACACGGTGTGATTGAATGTCTTCGAAGTAAACATGTCATGGTAAACATGTCACATGGGTACAGTTGCTGCTTTTGATTAGACTCTTTCCTCGAAGTAAACATGTCACATGGGTACAGTTGCTGCTTTTGATTGGACTCTTTCTCAATGCTTTTCTCTGACTGATTTTATACTATTCATCCTCGCGAGTCGTGGTAGTAATACTACGGTACTCATGCCAGACAAACCCGTTGAAACGTGGATTTTTTTACTGTATCCTACGCCATGTGTGGATGTTCTGGAGTGATACTGGGGCCAAAAATGCTACGTACCAAATGGCATTGTGATACTTCCATTGTGGATTGTTAATTCCAAACGTAATATGAAATCCAGAAAGTATAATATAAAATCCAGAAAGGATAATGTGAAACCCAGTAAACAATATATGGAAACCATCAGGCATAATACGAAACATGTCATAATATGAATTATGCCATAATACGAAACATGCCATAAAACAAAACATGCCATAATACGAATACGTTATCAAGACATGACTCTACGTCACTGCGACATGCTGTCTCTAGATTATTACAACATGTCACTACGTTATTGCACGGTCTACGTTATTTTACTGTGACTATACGTTGCTGCAACGTGTATCTACGTTATTAGAATGTGTTATATCGCCCAGTCTCAACTAAATATGTTATAGCACCGACTCTCAACTAAAAAAAATGTTTTATTATGTTTTTCTATTACAATATTTGTGTTGATGTATGTTTGATATATTGAACAATGTCATTAGCATGTATAATACATGTGTTATTAAAAATTGCAAACCATGTTGTTAAAACCTAATTGCGCCATGGTTAATCTAGGCCGTTATATTAAATAAAACAAAATATATCAATAACAGGCAACAAAAGCGTCATCAATGATAATAATTATTATTACGACACCCAACAGTCTAAGCATTACCTATTTCAATATCTGGATAAAACAGCAAAGGTGGAACAATTAACACACTTACACTTACTACTGTAGTTACAACTGGTTCTATAATAAAACAGCAAGGTGGAACAATTAACACACTTACACTTACTACTGTAGTTACAACTGGTTATATAATAAAACAGCAAGGTGGAACAATTAACACACTTACACTTACTACTGTAGTTACAACTGGTTCTATAATAAAACAGCAAGGTGGAACAATTAACACACTTACACTGACTACTGTAGTTACAACTGGTTCTATAATAAAACAGCAAGGTGGAACAATTAACACACACTTACTACTGTAGTTACAACTGGTTCTATAATAAAACAGCAAGGTGGAACAATTAACACACTTACACTTACTACTGTAGCTACAACTGGTTCTATAATAAAACAGCAAGGTGGAACAATTAACACACACTTACTACTGTAGTTACAACTGGTTCTATAATAAAACAGCAAGGTGGAACAATTAACACACTTACACTTACTACTGTAGCTACAACTGGTTCTATAATAAAACAGCAAGGTGGAACAATTAACACACTTACACTGACTACTGTAGTTACAACTGGTTCTATAATAAAACAGCAAGGTGGAACAATTAACACACACTTACTACTGTAGTTACAACTGGTTCTATAATAAAACAGCAAGGTGGAACAATTAACACACTTACACTTACTACTGTTGTTACAACTGGTTCTATAATAAAACAGCAAGGTGGAACAATTAACACACTTACACTTACTACTGTAGCTACAACTGGTTCTATAATAAAACAGCAAGGTGGAACAATTAACACACTTACACTTACTACTGTAGCTACAACTGGTTCTATAATAAAACAGCAAGGTGGAACAATTAACACACTTACACTTACTACTGTTGTTACAACTGGTTCTATAATAAAACAGCAAGGTGGAACAATTAACACACTTACACTTACTACTGTAGCTACAACTGGTTCTATAATAAAACAGCAAGGTGGAACAATTAACACACTTACACTTACTACTGTAGCTACAACTGGTTCTATAATAAAACAGCAAGGTGGAACAATTAACACACTTACACTTACTACTGTTGTTACAACTGGTTCTATAATAAAACAGCAAGGTGGAACAATTAACACACTTACACTTACTACTGTAGCTACAACTGGTTCTATAATAAAACAGCAAGGTGGAACAATTAACACACTTACACTTACTACTGTTGTTACAACTGGTTCTATAATAAAACAGCAAGGTGGAACAATTAACACACTTACACTTACTACTGTAGTTACAACTGGTTCTATAATAAAACAGCAAGGTGGAACAATTAACACACTTACACTTACTACTGTTGTTACAACTGGTTCTATAATAAAACAGCAAGGTGGAACAATTAACACACTTACACTTACTACTGTAGCTACAACTGGTTCTATAATAAAACAGCAAGGTGGAACAATTAACACACTTACACTTACTACTGTTGTTACAACTGGTTCTATAATAAAACAGCAAGGTGGAACAATTAACACACTTACACTTACTACTGTAGCTACAACTGGTTCTATAATAAAACAGCAAGGTGGAACAATTAACACACTTACACTTACTACTGTAGTTACAACTGGTTCTATAATAAAACAGCAAGGTGGAACAATTAACACACTTACACTTACTACTGTAGCTACAACTGGTTCTATAATAAAACAGCAAGGTGGAACAATTAACACACTTACACTTACTACTGTAGTTACAACTGGTTCTATAATAAAACAGCAAGGTGGAACAATTAACACACTTACACTTACTACTGTAGTTACAACTGGTTCTATAATAAAACAGCAAGGTGGAACAATTAACACACTTACACTTACTACTGTAGCTACAACTGGTTCTATAATAAAACAGCAAGGTGGAACAATTAACACACTTACACTTACTACTGTAGTTACAACTGGTTCTATAATAAAACAGCAAGGTGGAACAATTAACACACTTACACTTACTACTGTTGTTACAACTGGTTCTATAATAAAACAGCAAGGTGGAACAATTAACACACTTACACTTACTACTGTAGCTACAACTGGTTCTATAATAAAACAGCAAGGTGGAACAATTAACACACTTACACTTACTACTGTAGCTACAACTGGTTCTATAATAAAACAGCAAGGTGGAACAATTAACACACTTACACTTACTACTGTTGTTACAACTGGTTCTATAATAAAAACGTAGACCCTAATAATGTACTATTTCGGAATATACACATGTTGCGTGTTTACGTGGAAAATTATTTTATAGCATTGTCTTGACTGTGATTTGCAGATGCAGCACCAGTACACTTCTAGTGCTCAAACTACAAGTAATGGAACAATACGGAGTTAAGCTTCCGATGGAAAACAACATTAGATTTGCTCTATGTTCTATCTTCCTCGCCTTCCCCGGAAGCGTTAGACTCGGCTACCTACAGTGACAGACGACGTCTCTAATTATGAATAATAACAACGCACTGTTGAAAAATAAACACGGTTTATTGTTTAGTTAACGAGGGTACAATAATTTGATTAAACACTGTGCGTATATATCAAATGATAGCTGTCGAAATACAAATGCTATTAAATAATGTAAAAAATGCGTTCGTTGCCCAATATGTCGGTCAGCCGACACTCGCTAGTTTTTGTGAGCACTCCAATATAAGACTGCCATGAATATGAAACCTTGTTTATTGGTAGAAGTATGTTCATATTCCACTGACACCAACTCCTGTTTCCGTAACATAAATTAGTATAAGCTATATTTATATCCTTCAATCACATGACATGACCTGGGCCTTCGACTTCATCATTCATGAAGCCTTTTGGGAGGTCCTGTCCAGGTTTGGGTGTCTTGTCAGTGTCATCACCATCCTACGACTTCTCCATGATAAAAGGAACATAACCGTCCTCTACAATTGAACTGAAACGGAACCGTTCATCTTTCATTGAGTTGCGATATCGAATCCTTGCTTGAATCAAGCAAAGGTTTGCTATCGCACCGACCAGTGTCACCGTCTACCTAATAGAACCTATGCGTCGTCCATTTTCTTGCTCGTGATCGCCTCTCTCGTGACGCAGAGCTTGGATACTGGCAGGAAGCTCTTTTACACGAGTCGCTTCAAGGCGAAGACAAAAGTGAAGAAGACAGTTGTCATCGACCTCCTA
Organism: Lamellibrachia satsuma; assembly: GCA_033239005.1. NCBI lineage: Eukaryota > Metazoa > Annelida > Polychaeta > Sabellida > Siboglinidae > Lamellibrachia > Lamellibrachia satsuma. Next base: position 32,307,220 of record BSQZ01000001.1, on the reverse strand, counting down.
CCGCACGCAAACTATTGTGATGTTCTTTGTCACTTTGTGGATAAGCTCCAGTTTTGACAGGACATCTTTGCTCAGGCTACCAAAAGCTGGGTCGTTCCGTCAATACCAGGCAGATCAAGGTCATCCATCAAACTACTCCAGCCAGCAAACTGGACCTCCTGAAATTAATGTGTCCGGAGGAGCTCTTAAAACTGTCGAGCACTTCCCATTGCTAGGGATTCACCTCTCTCCCAAAAGGCAACTGTCGAAGATGACCTTCAGCATCGAATGTGGTTTGCAAACACCTCCTTCAGGACGCTGCACCACCGAATCTTTTAGACAGCCGCAACCTGAAGAAAGATACCAGGGTCGTGATATACAAAGTCTAGTATACTTATGAAGGTCACCTAAAGACCCTTGATACATTTCACCAAAGCTGCCTTCGGAAGATGCTTCGCTCCCAGTTGGAAGACCGCCGCACTAACACCAGTGTCCTAGCTGAACAAAGACAAATGACATTGAAGCAATGGTTGTCCAGATTGAACTCCGCTGGAAGGGTCACTGTGTAAGAATGGCCAACTCCGGCTTTACCAGACAAGTCCTCTTTTCTCAGCTGAACCACGTGGCGGGTAGAGAAAGTGATTAAGAGACATGTTGAAGACCTATATAAAATGGTCACATCAATATCAACAGATGGGAAGTCCTGACCTCGCCGTACAACTAACCAGGCAACGGCTTACTTCGAGACAAACCGACTACGGAATGAGACGGAGAAGCAGTAGAGAAGATGATGAAGCAGGTTCCAGGTGGAAGTGAGGTTAATAAAGTATAATACATGTTTATTTACACAAACATTGTTTCAGTTGGTTTCATTAGTTCATTCGCCTTATAACCCACATTGTACAGCTACACAAGGAAGCTATACAGACACATGTGTAAACATTTATTCAGTCAAACATTTGCAGATATATATTTCTACAACTAAGCATTGACAAGATAATATCGAAAAGCCAAATTTATCGAATGTTGAAGAATTTGCAAGCTTCGTGTGCTATACATGTCTACTTATATTACTTGACATGCCTAGCGAAACATGGTCAACTTTTATTCTAAACACAATATTCTAAACTTGGATCGAAGATGAATGAACGATGAACAAATCACCGTACAGCTCGAACGTTACTGCTCCGCCGCGTTCATCGCTTCACAGATGTACACAAAACCGCCGAAGGGTGATCGTGGCACAGCAATTTCGACACAAAATAATGTTATATCGAGGGCACAACATTACATTGCTTTTATTTTGAAAGCAAATATCCATAAAAAACAACATACGTGACTTTGCACACGTATCTACCGATTATATAGCTAATAATGAAAGAATGAAGCATTGCACAACATTATACTACAATAGTTAACACTATGCAACTATATGCACTACACAACATATGATATACAGTGCTGGTGTTTATTTATGAAAGAGGACCAACAAAGATGGTCCATGTTCGGCCACGTGTTTATTTATGAAAGAGGACCAACAACGATGGTCCTTGTTCGGCCACGTGCTACGGATGCCACAATATGCCCAGATGCCCGGGTATTAGTTGGGCATGGTACTGGAAAAGGACGTCACTGCACAAATATGTTAAGTCTGCGACGGAGTGAATTTGTTTAAAAACAAGGTTGTCACATATCTCAGGAAGGCGGATTACACATAGATGAAACAATGTTGGATTCTCAATAAGCCAGTGACTTCCTTGTCCGTTTGCCATCTTGACCTTTGCCTGGGATGGCAATTTTGTTCAATATTGTTATTTGGACAATGTACAGTCAGATCGAGACAGGACCTGAAGGAGGTAATATTTTGGCTGAGGACGGGACACAGTGGTCAAAGCGGAGAAGGAATGGTTGCAGCTGTGCGATGTATTCTTGCTACTACAGGGGCAGAATGCAGTCGACGAAGAAAAAAGTGTAAACGTTCTACACGGCACATCTCTGGGTGTTGCCCGTGGAGTGACCTTATTGTGGCACAAGGTTGTTCTGATACAAGCCATCGTCTTCCACGACTGCCTGTCCTTGTCCTTTTACCTTTCCCTGTTTCGAGTTGTCGTAGTAGTACTCGTCCCCTGCAGCGCCACCTGTGAACAACATCTCGATCTTGTTTATGGCGACAGCGAACGACGGACGCGAGGTGGCGGTGCTGTTCCAGCATGGCTTCATAACCTGGGCGTACCTATAAATAAAATCAGACGCATGCAACTTGATTAGGCCAAGAGTTTGGAACTAAGGTAACACGAAATGCAGGTACGTTGGATACTATTTTATTGCAATGTTCACGCATAAATATAATGCATAAACTCAACTTAAATGGTGTATATATGTATTAATTGGGAATATGTATGCATACGAACGTACACCAGTTGGCACACTAGCAAATATCCACGTATGCCTGTTACCAAAACCTTCATAATCCTTTAAATATACGTCAACATAATGTGTACACTACATGCATCATAATTAGCCGAGACACCTTTCAGCTTGCATTAACTGCCAAGACACTAAACATAATGCTACAAAAACACCTTGTGTGACTAGTGTGTTGCAAAATACTTGTCTGTAATCTACAAAGTTTAGGTATCCATAGCTACAATTCGCTTGACTTTATCAGCTGTGAATGTCTACGAATTTCATCATGTTAAGGGATTATATATTACTAAAAACATGCACATGATGGAAACATAAATACTGGAACACGTGATGCTAAAATAATCGTATCAGCGGGAAAATTGTATGGTACAAACATAAAATATTTAATACTGGACTTGTAATGGATGTAGTGGTCTGGTTATTATAGTGGACATGCACTCTGCCCGTACGTGTCCACTACAGGTGGCTTCCGCTGTATACGTGTAATGAGGTAACAGAGAAAATGTTTCACTTACATCGTATCTTGGCAGTGCGTCGGGCGAGGCATGCGGTACCCGCTGTCGAGGACAGCCTTCAGTTGACTGCTACTTTTGTCGGAGTAGGGAACTTCACCTGCAACAACCGATCAACAAACAGTGGCGAGGTGTTCTTGTAAATTATGATGGTGTTGTTAGTGTTGTTAGTGTTTTTATTGTTGTTATTGTTGTTTCTGCGGTATCGTTACTTTCATTGTTTGCATTGTTGTTGTTGCTGTTGTTGTTGTTGTTGCTGCTGCTGTTCTTGTTGTCGTTGTTGCTGCTGTTGTTGTTGTCGTTGTTGCTACTGTTCTTATTGTCGTTGTTGGTGCTCTTCTTGTTGTTGTTGTTGCTGCTGTTGTTATTGTTGCTGCTGTTGTTGTTGTTGCTGCTGCTGTTGTTGTTGTTGTTGCTGCTGCTGTTCTTGTTGTTGTTGTTGCTACTGTTCTTATTGTTGTTGCCGTCGTCGCTGATCATTGTAACAATTACATGATCAAACAAGAATATTAATAACTGCGCATGTGATGAAAGAAACAGTGTGGCGCAGGTGGTGATACGAGGCTGACCATTTAGTGCTGGTTGCGGTCGGAGCGAGTGAAGCCATCTCTAAGGCTACTAAATATACATACATCAAGCGAAATCCGCTAGGTGTCGCAGGGAATCTGTCTAGCTCTCTGCTTGCTTAATAAATAATCGACCGACTGTAAGTTTGTTACTTGAATACTACTGTGGTAGTTGTGGCAGCGATGCTGATGCTTTACGATTTATACAACTATACATGTGGGGACGCGATTATGACCATGGAAGCCGAGTTAATGGTTTCAAGTCAACCAATACAGTGTTATCTGGTTTATGTTACATCACCGGCGGCAACATCCAAGACGAAATAACGCATAAGACTGGAAAAAAGATAACGCAGTAACTAAATATCGTGTTTTCTTGTTATGCTACACCACGAGTGGCAACACCACGGACGGTAGAACGACAACGAAGGATGACGTCTAACCTTTGCTGAAGATCTCCCACAGTGTGACGCCGTACGACCAGACGTCTGTCTTCTCGTCGTACTTGCGCCTCTCCCCGGGAGCCACGCTCAGCTGCTCCAGCGCCATCCACTTCACCGGGATCTTCTCCTGCAGCGAGACAACAACTCAACCACTTCAAACATGACAACCTTTCTATACGTCAGCACACTGCAAGCCTTTGGAAAGTACATATGAGTATGATGAAATACAATAACAGCTGAAGTATAAGTTTCGGAGAATGCATAAATTCGCATGGGAACATTTGTCTTACTATATATATATATATATATATATATATATATATATATATATATATATATATATATATATATATATATATATATATATATATATATATATCCATACTACAACATATGTCGTTGTACCTTTAAACTATATTAATGTGATACACCATGAAACAAAAGGTAATCGCAAGGAAGAGGAAAGTAAACAACAAGGATGTCATATTATACTAACGTTGTCTTTGTCACCCGAAGTCGCCTGTTCGCCTTTCATCGGTCCAAAACCAGCGATCTTGGCTAAGATGACGTCAGTTCCGGCGCTCTTCAGCAAGACGTTACGGGCGCCAAGTCGTCGGTGAACGATCTACAAAGACGTGCGTATAAACTGCACATATAATAATAGTTTGTGATGATATAAACACAATCAATTAGGTAAACTTGCATATGCCATGTGTCATTATACTGACTGCAATAAACTACATTCGACTGTAACGTAATATGTGCATTGAATTGGTTGACACTTTCTTTCGTCTACAACTGTCGCTACACAGCGATTCTTCACCTCGTGAGAATGCAGCTGCTTCATTCCTCGGGCGATGTGCAGACTGATCGTTATCATCCTGTCCTCCAAATCTTCCGTCACTTTAGTCTGTGCCACGAGCCACTCTCGCAGACGGCCCAAGTCGCACAACTCAAACAGCAAGATGGGACCTGTAGCGGCAAACAGTAGTATTATATTAAGCGTGTCACGTGAACTGTGTATAAATGCAGCATATCTCCATTACATTATATGAAAAGGTTGATGGAATTATCGACCTTACAAGAGCGTTTCCCTTCCGTAAAATGTCTGCGACAATAACGCGATCAATGTGAATGATGTCATACACAACTAATGACTCTTTGTGAACGAGTGAAATTATGGTTATGTAATATATATATATATATATATATATATATATATATATATATATATATATATATATATATATATATATATATATATATATATATATATATATATATATATATATATGACGTTGTACGACAATAAAGCGTGCATATTTTAGACTACCTTATTTGATCTTACCTTGGGTAACAGCGCCGACGAACTGGAGGATGTTCTCGTGTTTTGGACAAGCAGTCGCAAAGAAATTCATCTTTGCAGTCATCAGAATCTCGTCGTTGGTTTTGCCGCGTTCTGCCAACGTTCAAGAGAACTTAATTTTGTTTCAACAACGTCGACTATTATATCAAATGCAGAGTAGAAAGAAGTGCCAGTGGGAGAGAATGATTAAATTACTAAATAAATGAGTGTGTGTGTGAATCAATGAATGAGTGATTGAATGATTGAGTGAATGAGTGAATTAGTGAATGACTGAATGAGCGAATGAGAGAATTAATGAATGAATGAATGATTGACTGACTGGGTGAGTGTGTGATTGAGTGAATGAATTAATAAATTAATTAATATATGAGTGAAAGAGAGAAAGCGCGAGTGAACACATGTGGTAAGTCAGAACAATAATAAATACATTAACTATCACTAACGATTGCTTTATCTTGCACATCACTCACGCGACGTAGGTCCCTTATAACGATTGCGTTATCTTGCACATCACTCACGCGACGTAGGTCCCTTATAACGATTGCGTTATCTTGCACATCACTCACGCGACGTAGGCCCCTTATAACGATTGCGTTATCTTGCACATCACTCACGCGACGTAGGTCCCTTATAACGATTGCGTTATCTTGCACATCACTCACGCGACGTAGGTCCCTTATAACGATTGCGTTATCTTGCACATCACTCACGCAATGTAGGCCCCTTATAACGATTGCGTTATCTTGCACATCACTCACGCGATGTAGGCCCCTTATAACGTTAATTTGCTAGTGTGACTGGCAAAACATTTCTACCTATGATTGTCACAATATTGACGACGAAAAAAAACACTGTTGAATCTCGAAGAATCTGACTAACGTCCGTCCCTGCTAATAAATAGATTAATACCGGTACTTTTATGACGTATGCAAATGTCATATCTTGTCTAGTCTGAAAATTGTCACATGTTTAGTTATATTACTATCTAACATGGTGTTATATATTATACGTTTTGATCCACAATGGTTGCAATAATAAACCCCTTTGAAAATTAATGAACCCATGTATATGTTATGTAATTATACGTTTATACGTATGCTGCGATGATACGAAGCATCACCTTCGCACAGTACATGTTAACCCTGCATTAGCTATACACATATCAGTCAAGACGTACGTCTCAGCCTCTTCGCTACGACCTCTTGCTTCCCGTTCTTCAACGTCAGAGTCGCCTGGTAGATGTCGGCGAAGCGCCCTTTGGCGTTCGGCAGTCGCTGGACCAGTTCAACATTTCCGGCGGGGATCTTCCAGGAGGCGACACTGTCGGTCACCATGTTGCCGTACAAATAGACGTCGTCGTCGTCGTCTTCGTCTGGCGTGTATTGGTTGTGTCCCGGTTTGTAGGTGGGGTTATTCTACGGTTACCAAGGAGACGGTTATCATTATCAAAGTTATCAACGACTAGAGTGACGGTAATGGTCGACGAAGGACAAAAACAACTATGACGACACGAAACTATCAAGTGTAATCACCACACGAAACTACCAAGTGTAATGACGACACAACACTACCAAATGTAATGACGACATTGACAATTTAGTGTAAATTTCTTCCTAATTAAACCCACCAAGTGTGTCTAATCACACTTGTTTCTAAGGACACGACATTTGAATAACTTCTACATATATTCCTTAATTAAATGTGTTCAGCGTGCAACTATTGCACTTACTTTGTGACATCAGATATTTGAAAGGTTGCAACGTTTCTAGTAAACCAACGTGTAATAGTACACTTTTATGAGTATCGCATTTCGGCGATCCCAACTCTAACAAGAAATACAGTACTGTCCAATTTCATATTAGTAAAAAGAAAAAAACGTAGTATTTGCTCTATGTGGAACTCACCAAATTGTTCGTCATTTGGACGGTGGTGGCGCCGTTGTGTGATCCGTCGACGGTCCGGGCGCCGCCGAGAAAAACACTTTGTCTCATGGTCCGTCTGAAGTCGTGGAGGTTGCGCGGCATATACGGTTGGTTCTGGCGGCGTCTCGTTATAATGAACAGGACGAGCACGACGATCACCACCACAAGGATCAACATCACTGCAAGCATCGACACCTCGTTATAATGAACAGGACGAGCACGAAGATCACCACCACCAGGATCAACATCACTGCAAGCATCGACACCTCGTTATAATGAACAGGACGAGCACGACGATCACCACCACCAGGATCAACATCACTGCAAGCATCGACACCTCGTTATAATGAACAGTAAGAGCTATGCAAAAAAGAACCGGTTGCTGCAGGAATACGAACATTCATTTGAGGCAAATTGTGAGATATTCAAACTGAAAACGATGGAACGTCTCTTTCGCGCACTGTGACATCAAGGGTGACGTCCCGGGTAATGTTTTACCTCTACGGTTACCGCCCCGTGTCACGTGTTATTGCTACGGGTGACGTCCCGGGTCATGTGTTACCGCTACGTGTGACGCCCCGGGTCATGTGTTACCGTTACGCTCTTGCCAACTGTTATATATCTGTGACATCCCGTGCAATGTGATACCACTAGTTCCTTGTTCACGATCATAATTATGTACTTTGCTTAAATTAGCCTACTCCCGAGTGATGGAAATGAATCCCCATACAAGTGATCTCCCATAACAAAATATGGTTAGTTGGTCTTAAATGTATCGTGCAGTGAAACATGGCATTGGTTCTGTGTTAATATCAGGCATTGGCTAGAACTAGTAATGGACGATGGATTGCAAAAAATGGATTGTAACACAAACAAGCCAACTACTGAAAAAAGAAAACCAGAAGTATATGTGACTGGGGCAACATCGTGATGACTTGAAGCACGAAAGACCAGCCGAGGTACATCTCGTTGGATGATATGTTGCCCAACAGTGTAAGGACTTGAAACACGGAAGACCAGCCGACGTACACCTCGTTGGATGAAGTGTTGCCCAGCAGTGTAAGGACTTGAAGAACGAAAGACCAGCCAAGGTACACCTCGTTGGATGAGATGTTGCCCAGCAGTGTGAGGACTTGAAGCACGAACGACCAGCCAAGGTACACCTCATTGGGTAAGGTGTTGCCCAGCAGTGTGAGAACTTGAAGCACGAAAGACCAGCCAAGGTACACCTCATTGGGTGAGGTGTTGCCCAGCAGTGTGAGGACTTGAAGAACGAAAGGCCAGCCAAGGTACAACTCGTTGGATAAGATGTTGCCCAGCAGTGTGATGAATGCGGCTGACGTAGGAGAAGAAGCGATCGGGACAAGCACGGATTTGTTGCGAGAAGTAGTTGAGAGAAACCTACCCATCACTATTCCTACAATAGCGCCCGTTGCTAGTCCACCGCTGCTCGCTGTAGAAATAAAATGTAGCAATTAGTTTATGCAGAAACCAATAAGTACATAATTATTGCAAAACAATTTAGCTCACGTTGAAGTTTCAAGATACCCTTGATAAAGGGAATTGCAGTAGCCAAGTCTACTGCTAACAAGAGCAGTTGCAATAGTTTAGGCAACAAGTACCTGAAATATGCTGTTTAAAATTTTAATTATTATCAACGGTGACTCCTAAATTCTTTGCACAGTTCAGCCGGAAAATTATAATATTATAGTCAAGATATAAAGATCTGTGTAGAAGGCTGAAACTTTGAAATCGACTGGATGGAATGTTCATATTATTATAATTATATTATCAAGATAAGCTATGATACCACCTTAATATTGAATAAAAATTAATTACACACACCAGAAATGTCGTCTACTAGGTCGCCCGAGTTGAAATGGAACGATCTGATTTGGCTAGTTTTGCCGCCCTCATAGACAGTGACAACATCGATACTGTAGTCTTTATTCGGGTCGAGATCCTCGACAACATACGACGATTGCGCAGCCGGCAACGTCACTTCCTTCTCCACATCCGACGCCGTCTTGTAGCTGATTTTTACCCCCTCGGTGACGTAACAGCTGATGACGTACTGCCACCAGATCTCCACCTTATTGCCGTACGTCTTGATCACTGTTAGGTTTGTCACAGTGGGGTCTAAAAGCGAAGCAACGCATTGTCAATTGTCATGTGGGCTAAACAACATTGTCAAATTACAATATACGCATCGCAAGGATGTTCTATGTTAGTCAACATATCATATGTCGATCATGCAATTTGAATGTCACAAAGGTAAAACGATCCACATTACATGAAATATAGATAGAGATGCCACCAGGGAGCCATGTTGGTAAAGCTTGTTATGTTAACTTCTGGTCGAGCAACGAAAAGTGTCACTATCAAATCCGTGGAACTAGATATGGTGCTCCACTGTGAACGGCGAACAGAGCAGAACGATACTAATCCAAACCCAAGTATATATTTCCTCGCCAGATATATTTGTTTAGTGCAGTACATAAAGAATGCACATTGGAGTCATTCACCTTGCATGTGTGAATCCTGCCGTTACCTCTATTGTATTGATTTGTAAAATAGCATCTGATACGACACATAGGTTTCTAATTGGTTAACTAAATGGTTGACAGAATGACTTTACGAAGAGTGTTTGACGAGATGTAAATAAGTCACAAGAGAAGACCGGAAGAAAAACCCTCTGTGCAACTGAGTCATTAATACAAGTTTACATTGCATTATTTTATTTTTTAACGGAGAAAACGCCAGATACGACGACCAGGGGCCTGCAAAGTCAAACATTTACTCACACATGTTCACTCCGGAAAATCCGTCCAAGACGCCAAGCTGGAATTCAAAAGGGTGTTACCATTAAGAAAATAATGAACATGCATTGCAATATATATATATATATATATATATATATATATATATATATATATATATATATATATATATATATATATATATATATATATATATATATATGAAAAGGTCACGGTCCCTTTGATGTAAATGTGTCAATCTGTGTTCACTCCGGAAAATCCGTCCAAGACGCCAAGCTGGAATTCAAAAGGGTGTTACCATTAAGAAAATAATGAACATGCATTGCAATATATATATATATATATATATATATATATATATATATATATATATATATATATATATATATATATATATATATATATATATATGAAAAGGTCACGGTCCCTTTGATGTAAATGTGTCAATCTGTGTGTTCATGTTATAATGCAATAACAAACGCGCAAGACAAAACACATTACCAGCTTTGTATATGACTCTCTAGCGAGAGGGTCTGGCTTCCAATAAGGTTGTTACCCATTCGAAGCCTGTCGCGTTTCCCATTAAAACACCCAGTTGTATACGTATGTACAGCCAATAGCTTAGTTATGCGAACAAATAGCATATACGTGCGTTGTAGTTGCAACGTTCGAGTGAAAATGTCTAGTATGTATATATGAAATGTCTAGTATGTATATATGAATGTCTAGTATGTATATATGAATGTCTAGTATGTATATATGAATGTCTAGTATGTATATATGAATGTCTAGTATGTATATATGAATCGTATTGAGCGTTTCTAAGAATATAGAAGAACATTCATTTTACTCTGCATCAACTCAACGCATCAAAATTAATATCAATAGCTTTGGTTAGTAATAATAACATCAGTGAATTATTATATTATTTATTCAGGGGCGGATCCATGGTTTAGAAAAAGGGGGTCCAAGGTAATATATAAAGTGCCGAAGGCGCGAAACGAGGCGTGAAGGGCCTCGGGGTGTGTATGGGAGGGGAGTATCCCCCTTCCTACCTCGGGGTGTGTGTGGTAGAGGAGTATCCCCCTTCCTACCTCGGGGTCTGTGTGGGAGGGGAGTATCCCCCGTCCTACCTCGGGGTGTGTGTGAGAGGGGAGTATCCCCCTTCCTACCTCTGGGTGTGTGTGGTAGGGGAGTATAGTATAACTTCAAATGTCAAATTTACAGTAGACGAGGTGCAGCTACTTTTGAGTCTATGGTTTCGGCAAAACGCAGTTTACACCTGTAGGTAGGCCTATTCTAAACGAGTATACTACAATTGACTAAACTAGCACGTAATCGTCTTAACTCTGTATCGGCTTTATTGCAAACTAGAGGCGCGGTAGTGTAGTAATAGTAAAATATATATTTATTCGTACGACAATGTACACAGCTCAATTACAATTGAAGTATCTTTGCACACAAAGAGACTAGCACATCTTTAACTAAAAAAGTGCAACATGCATTCTATGTATTATTCAGCACATCCTTTGCCAAGGAAACTGTGTTTAATAGTTTCTCATCCAGCCCCTTCTGATAGTGGTTCTGAATGATACAATAAAAGTAGCTAGGTTTCATATTATAGAAAGTCGTGGCATCAAGTTAGAACTGAGACAAAGTGGAATTGAAACTTTTAGACATATATGAACCAATACCCCGAAGGGCTAGATTGCCCACTCAAGAGAATCTATCCAAACTGTTGTTGCATTTTAAACTACTCTGTATAAAGCGCACCTTTCGATTCATGATCTGAATTTGAATCATATAATATATAATATATAATATAATTTGTACCATATAATATAATTTGTACCATATAATAACAGTGAGTGCAAACTGGTAGATTAAAACGTTTCCTGAGACCGTTGCGCCATGTAAAATGGGCGCAGTGGTGTTGTGTGTGTAATTCTGTTAAACATTTACAACATAAAGATAGTGATGTTAATCAAGTGAAAATTAGTTTTTTTAGTTTGTGTGTGTGTGTGTGTGTGTTTGTTTGTGTGTGTGTGTGTGTGTGTGTGTGTGTGTGTGTGTGTGTGTGTGTGTGTGTGTGTGTGTGTGTGTGTGTACGTCACCGTTAATGCTAAGAATAACATTGGGGATACGCTGGACGCCATGTATAATATCGCCTGTGCTAGATCAGTGTCTGAAAACGTCGGCCTGCTACTAAAGTATTCGTACGTAGTAAGCAATAATTTTGACCTTGTGTTGTTTCTATATCCGCCTATGTTTGTTTATAAATCACCATGAAACTGACCAGTGAAGTAAAACATGAACTAATCGTACGCGGAGAGCGAGCATACTTTGAGTTGTGCGCCCATCGACAGCCCCGCGTGGTTGAAGATGGTTGCTTCGATTTGGTACTCGTGGCCCTCTCCGTGAAGAAACCAGCAGTTGTCGAGGTAGAACACTTGGGTCAGGTAGTAGCACTCGTTCATCGGTGTACAGTCGCACGTTCCCGCGTCTAGACATGGTTGTGTGTTCTGGACAAGATACGCGTAAGAACAGTAAGAGAGACAGGACATCGTGACGCAATAACGTAGTTGATTAAATGTGTTTATGAAGGGAATATGTTAAGTGTATCGGTGTTGGAAGTCACTAATATCCTTAAAAACGTTTACTCTCTTAGGCAAAACAATTAATATTGAAAAAGGTACCAATAGAGGTGTCATTTATAGTATTTTGTCCCTATGAGAACAGTTTTATATTAAAAACGAACAAACAATCGTAGATGTCATAAACCAATATTATATATGCGTAAAACATAAATATGTTGATTTTGTATATATATATATATATATATATATATATATATATATATATATATATGATGTGTACGAAAAATGGCTCTATACGTATATATCATTAAAATAAGGTTATAAGTCATATTTTGCTTGAATTACTTACTGATTTGCGGAAATCTAAGAATGCCTATACATTTTAAGAACGTCTATTCATTTTGCAAACATAAGTTCTTTACAAAATTTATTCTTATTATTAGGTTGATGAATTATCCACATTTATTCACAATCTGTAAAATATATGCAATGCTCCAGTAGTTGTCACTCAGTAAACATTGCGAGGAATATTGCTTAGATATGTTTTTAAGTACCTCGGTTTCCTTCTGTCCATTCACTGTTCCGTTCCACACCTCGGTTCCTGTTGTGACGTCATTGACGATGTACTGGATATCCCGGATTCCGCTGTCCCGATCATTTGCTCTCATATTGATCCTAAAACGTCAATACTTGTGGTCATAGCAGGTTCCTATGATATCGAACCAAACCAGAATTCAATTAATGGCGCTATTTATTACTCTGTAGTATACTAGCATTACACTGTTTCATCACCGTTGTTGTCATTTCAAAATCTGCAAATGATTCTCATAGGTGGTGCTACTGCCTCGCCATGTGAGATTCTCTCGTCCGCTTTACTTTTAAGAACGTCTTGATGTAATATGGCCTTCTGGTTTTCTGTTTGTCTCTGGAGAAAGGAGAAAGAAGACGTAGAAAGGTACTATTATATCGGTCACTACATGGCAAGTCTACACTCCACCACTCCTGATTTCATGGCATACGAATTGGTTTCATTGGACCAGATACATTTTTTAGCATTTCCTGACAAGGACGTTTTGACCACCATCAGCATGACGTCACGCACCTGGAGCTGTAGGGCATCAGCGGTCGGCCGGACTCGACGTTCTTCTGGAAGGTGTACTCGACAAACCGAGGCGGCGACGAATCAACGCCCACGACCAGCGAATCAATGGCGTTGTTCCCCATGACGTCAACAGCCTTCACGAATACCCGGATGAAGTGTCCATCGGTGATAGTTGCCCTAAGCTATAAACAAATACACGTACTCTGTATACTCATTAGCATACTGTGTGACCTCGTTAATCAGGACACCTCAATCCCATTGATGTCCCATTGTCCGAATTATTGAGTTGTCTGGACATATGAAGCAGTTGAATATTAGCGTTTGGCTGGAGGTTCCGCTATGTCTGGATGGCGAAGTGTCCGAATTAAATGCGTCCGGATTAATGAAGTTCCATGGTTTTCGATAAAATGTATCATGTGAACTGTCCGACGTTGCGACTAGTGCAACATAGTAAAGTAATTCTTTAATGCTTATGAATGCCCAAATATAAATTGGTAACCAGTAAGACATTGCGAAGACGTAACACTATACAATGTAATGTTCTTAGCTCCAAAGTTTTTCAATGAGGAAAGGACAACAGTGACCAGTCAAGTAATATTAATACTACTAAAATACTAACATAAATATGTAGCACTGAAATAATTGTCTCATATGAACAAATGCACTTCAACATGTTGTTGTCTAGTTATTAATAAGAACCATTCGTTTAAGATATTAATTAGTACAAGTGTTTTAGAAACAAAATAGATGTCATCCATAGTCATATTGCGAGTATACCAAATATGCGATATGAGACGAGCACATAAACCGTATTTAAAGTTTAAGTCTAACGTTGTGTTCGAGATACCTCGAAGTGATCGTCAACTACATCTATCCACGTAGTCGGCGCAGGGCTGTGCACGTTGCCATGGCCGATGTAAAACTGGACTATTCCCAAGACGTTTGGAATAGCTTCCGTGGTTCTGTTGCCGTAGCCATCGTCTAGGCCTGCAGCACAGACATTGGTGATATCGCCGGAATAGTAATATCACACACGCACGCACGCACGCACACAAAAACAACGAATGTTACAGCGAACGAATGTTACAGAATATGTGCGGGGTGATTTGCTAAATATGGACGGCGTAAACCGTTAACTCCAAGACAATTAGTTATCTCTGTGTTTGATGTGATGCATATTAAAAATAAAATAAAAACCCTCATCTAGTCTTGCCAAGAAATGTAATCAAATTATTCCTGCTCAATATTTCTAACATAAAACACATCAAAAACTGGAGATACATCACATGTCAATCTCACCTTTGTCAACAGGCCATTTCTTCACTTTGTTGAGCAGTTTGTTGTTGTGTTGGAAGGCGTTCTCGAAGTGTCCGTGCCAATTGACACCGAGTGGATGTGTCGTGTCGACGGACGAGGTGAGCCAGGAGAAGCCGTCGCCGTTACCCGTGTCACCAGACACCGTCATCGGTCGGCCAGTGACAGTCACATTAGACCGTGAATCCCACAGGAACAGTCCACGGGCGAAGGCGGCGTTCCCTGCTGAGTCCTCGACCTTCAACACGACCGAGTACATCCTAGGGTCGGAAAGTGTGTAGGACGGGAAGTCTTTGTCACTAAAATCACAACACATTATGCATCAAATACATGATCGTACGTTAGTTTTTATGCATAATGTGTCGATAATGTGGTTGTTGGTTATTATTATCACACCTCCGCCACCACGACCGTACATCGATAATCACATCAAGTTCGTACGATGGCAACATCAGGGATGACACAAGAGATTGTGGTGTTGTGACTAATAGTATGTTAAGACAAACAGAAGATTTCATGTCCCAGTGACTGATCTGCGGGACGGTGTTCAGCCAACATAACATCGTGCAATGTAGAAGATCATGTGCTTACGTGAAGGCCGACTGCATTCCAGTGTATACGGGCACGGACGTCTCTGTCAGAAGGTCTTCACTGTCTGGTGCCAAGGCGAATACTTCGAAGGAGAACAGCTCCAGGCCCGAGTCGACGTCCATCCAACCAAACCACATGACTTGCCGGGTCGAAGATTTCTGGGTCCAACAAGCTCGTTGATAGTACGGAAAGTGGATGTGGAGATAGCAGGCTTCATAGGTGTTGTATTTATTTTTGGGGCGAACGACAGTCCATGAAGCCTATCTTCTTACTACTATAAACATCACAAATTTAACAATTATACACCTATGCTTATTGCAGATGATGGTAGTGCTTATTATAACATCCCATAACAGTTACATTCAAATTATCTGGAAAATCAGTGTTCACGATTAAACCCACGCACAGCACACTTATTCATGAAAGAACCTATGCGCGTGCCCACACGGGGGCGACACTGTACTCACGTCATTGTCAATATCGCGGCCGACATCAAGTTCGGTGTTGTCGTCTGTGCAGGTGTCTGTTCTACTGCAGTGTTTGGGTGCCTCGAAGTCAAACGTCACGACAACGGTCTTGCTGTTTGTGGCGCCGGTGAAGGTATCTCGATAAGTCTGCTGCGTGTCTGTGTTCAACACAGTCTTGAAGCCGCCAGTAGTCGCTGACATTGTCGCTTCCAGGCTGTGTACGGGGGACATTGAACATAATGTTACCAGTACAGGCCGCCGTTGTCGCATCTAGCTTAGGATCGGGGCGGTATTGAATGAAACGCTCCAAGTAGAGGCCAGCGTTATAGTTTCTATAATGGGAACGCGGGGAGGGGGTTGATATTACGAATCACCACATTGATATAGATCATTCTGCACTTACTACGAATGACTTTCCTTCGAATCTGATTAGATGTGTCTTTATAAAGGCAATAGGCGTAGGAACCAATCATGTATTTATGTATGAACATTCTCTCATCAACAACGACCCATCATGTTATTTAGTTGTATCTCGTCTTTGCCAAACGTAGCAACAGCACCAGTAGCTGAGCTGCAGCCAGGGAAACTTTCAGAAATGGTCATACCTGTAACGATGAGCGATACCTCGTGTCCACTTGTGCCGGACGTTCGGACAGTTGGACTCCAGGTACGGTTTGGCACGACTGACCGGGCTCTGACAATTTACTGATGTGCTGTATATAGCGTCCCGTCCTGTAAAATGGACGAGCGCCGTTAGCACATTAGTACCTAGTCATGGCCGTAGGGTGGCGTTGTTGTGTCGCTGTTATGTGTCGTAATAGCATTGATAATTGAAGTGCAGGATTCCAAAACGCACCAAAAAAAATTTACATAATGACTGATCCCTGTTGCTCAGCTGTATATCTTCCAGTTGCTCAGCTGTACATCTTCCAGTTGCTCAGCTGTATATCTTCCAGTTGCTCAGCTGTGTATCTTCCAGTTGCTCAGCTGTATATCTTCCAGTTGCTCAGCTGTACATCTTCCAGTTGCTCAGCTGTATATCTTCCAGTTGCTCAGCTGTATATCTTCCAGTTGCTCAGCTGTATCTTCCAGTTGCTCAGCTGTGTATCTTCCAGTTGCTCAGCTGTATATTTTCCAATTGCTCAGCTGTATATCTTCCAGTTGCTCAGCTGTGTATCTTCCAGTTGCTCAGCTGTATATCTTCCAGTTGCTCAGCTGTACATCTTCCAGTTGCTCAGCTGTATATCTTCCAGTTGCTCAGCTGTATATCTTCCAGTTGATCACCTGTATATCTTCTAGTTGCTCACCTGTATATCTTCCAGTTGCTCAGCTGTGTATCTTCCAGTTGCTCAGCTGTTTATCTTCCAGTTGCTCAGCTGTACATCTTCCAGTTGCTCAGCTGTATATCTTCCAGTTGCTCAGCTTTATATCTTCCAGTTGCTCAGCTGTATATCTTCCAGTTGCTCACCTGTATATCTTCCAGTTGCTCAGCTGTATATCTTCCATGTTAACTTGATAGGTTTTCCAATCTGAGTTCAGTGCACGTGTGAAGAGCCTGCTAAGTTGACATATTTTTTTCAAAAACTATTCGAGTTCACACGAGACAGTTTTGCAAAACGCGGTCGGTCCTTGGTACATGCAGTGTCGAGTGCACAGAGGCATCAATGGATATGGCAGAAATCACGGGTGAATAAGGTGCTGTCTAGACAACAGATCACCTTTTGCCTGTCGTTGAAAGTGATTTTTTCCCCGTGTGTTTCCGTATGTTTTCGCTACTTAGTATCTTGGGTGGCTAGGCTACTTGGTAGCATGGCTGACTAGACTACTTGGTATATTGGGTGACTAGGCTACTTGGTAGCATAGGTGACTAGGCTACTTGGTAACATATGTGACTAGTCTCCTTGGTGGCATGGGTGACTAGGTTACTTGGTACTATGGGTGACTAGGCTACTTGGTAGCATGGGTGACTAGGCTACTTGGTAGCATGGGTGAACAGGCTACTTGGTAGCATGGGTGACTAGGCTACTTGGTAGCATTGGTGACAAAGCTACTTGGTAGCATGGGTGACTAGGCTACTTGGTAGCATGAGTAACACGGCTACTTGGCA
Source organism: Lamellibrachia satsuma (assembly GCA_033239005.1). Taxonomy (NCBI): domain Eukaryota; kingdom Metazoa; phylum Annelida; class Polychaeta; order Sabellida; family Siboglinidae; genus Lamellibrachia; species Lamellibrachia satsuma. The sequence continues at coordinate 32,289,047 of BSQZ01000001.1, read as the reverse complement.
GCATTGATGATTAGGCTACTTGTTAGCGTGGGTGACTAGGCTACTGGGTAGCATGGGTGAATAGGCTACTTGGTAGTATGGGTGATTAGGCTACTTGGAAGCATAGGTGAATAGGCCACTTGGTAGCATGGGTGATAAGGCTACTTGGAAGCATGGGTGAATATGCTACTTGGTAGCACGGGTGACTAGGCTTGCCCGGATGTGTCTGATACAGATAACAGGACGAAAATCCCAAATGGAAGTATTTTCCTGTCCCCACTCCATTTTCGCACACACACTCTTCACATCACCCTACTCTGAAACAGGAATTGAAACGAAAGTAGCTTTGTACTTGAAAAGTGGCGATGACAGAGTGGAGGTTTTGAATTAGAAACTTCACACTTTAAACACGAATTGCATTGTACTTGCATTATGTCAAATCTCGGTGTGTTTCAGCGTAGTACTGGATACATGTATGCACATACTAGTATTCAGCAGTTTCACCCGGCCATCCGTGCTAATGACTCCAATTCCTACTTCCCCGATGTACGGTGGCTTGTGAGGTATATCGGTCGGTCGGTCGTACACTGTCTTCCAATCCATGACGACATATTTGATATCGTTCCGGTTGCTGAAAGTATAGGATATATCATTCATCTAACTATAGTTTGATGTACCCATGCTTTTGTTGTTTCCGGCTACAAGCGCATTTATTATGATGATGCGTGTGATTGTAGACAAGTATTATAATGAAGACATCTACCTGTTTGATAATCATAGATAATTTACACATAAATTGATAACTTTTTATTTTAGAATCCACGTTTTAAAATATTGTCGTCATTTGAGCATGTAGTGCTCTGCAAAACTGGGTTGTTTATTTTGTTTTTCTTTTCGCCAGCGGTTGTGGGGATTGATGCTGTAAAGGGCATCAAATATGTGCTAAGAGGTTTCTGACTTTCTTGATATACATTTCCAAAGCGAACAAGCTCTGTTGCCTTACCTCCACCCCATTTCCCTTCCGACAATCAAAATACAATAAACACTTTGTATTGTGCTAAAATCCCCGGAAACCCCCGCAACCCGCCAAAACAAAAGTGTTGGGCAGTTTCTAATAGGTCCTCTTTATTTCGTCCTCCATAACCAACCCCCCCCCTCCCGTGGTAGTGTGCTTCTCTATCTCCTCCCATTCTCCAATGCCTTTCTCTGTCTATCAGACCACCCACTCACCTCCACACCTCTCTGTCCATGTCCTCTAAACATACGGCACATCGTGTCAACATTTTCTGTTCTTTTTGGTAGTGTCAGATATTGATGTGGCTATTGTTGCTGTATCTCACCTGTACAGTCGAGCTGTCGCGTTGCACTGTCCGGTAAAGACGACCTTCTCTGTGCCCCCAGATGTCGCCAGCAGACGTATTTGACACACTTTAAAGTTTGGCGAGTCTCGAACTAAAATCGCAAGACTAAGACACTTTAACATTTCAAAAGTCCCAGAATGCTCGAAGCGTGGGGATGATGCGCCATTGAGTCTGGTACCTGTTTCCTCTTTCTCTCATGTCGTACTTTAATTGACAGTTACTCATATAGACAGTTCACATCATTGCTGCAACCTGTAGCGGTAGGGCCTTTTGTTACCATGGTAACGGTAGTTTGACTTGATGACCGTAGCTGCTTACCACGAGACATGTATATATATATATATATATATATATATATATATATACACACACACACACACACCCACACACACACACACACACACACACACCCACACACACACACACACACACACACACACACACACACACACACACACACACACACACACACACACACACACACACACACACACACACACATTGCTGTCTTGCCCAGTAAATATCAGTTTGACATACATACATATATATATATATATATATATATATATATATATATATATATATATATATATATATAAATGTCGTCGTCGTCAAATGTTGGGTTAGCCTCATGTATCACTGTGGAGTATATTACATTCAACTACGTAATAGCCAATTACTCACGACAACATAGTATAGTGTTTATCGTTGCTAGCAAACAATGTGAGATGTCATACTTATGATGCAGTTGTTTCCTTCAAACCCGCCGGAACATCTGCACTTGGCGGCGCCGACACAGGTTCCGGGATAACAGTTGGTGCTGAACGAACACTTCGCTGCAGAATACACAAGAAATTACTATGCTGGTGAAAACACTGAAAACTGTGATGAAATCATGCAATTGCAACTAGTTTAGTTAATCACATGGCTCTTCCTGTTTACTTACTTAACCATATTAGTTAATGTGATACTAATGTAACGTTGATGCTGTTGTTGGTGGTGACGATATTGTTGTAATTAGTCAGAGCTGCCTTGCTGTTGGTTGTGTAAATTATATAACTGCATTATTCAAAGCCTGGTACTTTATTATTAAAATACATTTTCAATCGAGTTGTAAAATTAAAAATAGTAGGCATACTATATGGTATAATAATAATAATAATAATAATAATAATAATAATAATAATAATAATAATAATAATAATAATAATAATAATAATAATAGCAATAACATTTCTCACCTTTATTAATTAAACAACACAAACACAAAGTAAGTATTATGCAGTAACAACAACACTATATTTAAAGTTTGACTTTGTAGTAAGCTACATCTCGAATGTTTGACTATTATTAGAGGTAGTCTCCAGTGTTTTGACGGGTTTTAGCGCCAAGTGCAACAATGAAATCGAACCTATCTACAATGGTCTTGTCACCAACTTGTCATCACCTTGTCACTTACCTACGTCGCACGCTCGTCCCGTCAGACCACTTCTGCAATAGCATTTGTTGACGTCATAACACAGGGCATTGTTCTGACAGGACGGTCGGCAGATCGCTGAACACAGTAGAAAAGCAATGTCAAATGTACATGACACAAAAAGACATAACCGTGAATGCTAGTTCAGTATTGCTATTATGTCGACGCAAAGCAGGTATGCTGTCCAGAATTGCTTTGGAGAAACAAGCGGAACATTTCGCAGAGAGTTAAGGCAGATATTGCACTTTCGTGAAACGGAAAACGGAAACGGTTTAACTGCGATGGGGATGTGTTTTTGCGGATTTGGTTTAGTTATATTAAGCTAAACAATCGATCTACAGTTTGGGAAATTGTTTTGCTTTTAAACGACACTGAACTAGCAAAACGATTGTTAAGTAAACACATGTAATTCGTTTTGAAAAACGTACTTTGATAAATTCAAACAACGTTGAAAATTTATTCTACAGTCATTTATTGAGGATTGACTCACGTATATTGCATTGTGAACCTCTCCAGTTTGGGCAGCATGAATACTTGTCAGTTCTCTTTTCCGCCACATAGTAGCACACGGTTCGGTGACAGGTACGTCTGGGAAGAGTAAGTGTTTCTCGATGTAAGAATATTGTAAGGAATTAACGTGACGGCGACAAAGATTGGTATTATCTCTGCTGTACCGACAATGATGATGATTACAATGATGTCGATGATAAAATGGTAAGTACGTATGTAACGCGGTACCATACTGACTTCCCTGGGAAGAATTCAATAAAGCTGGAATTACTACTAATTCCCATATATCCACCACGGTATATAGCCAGGTACTTGTCTGTATAGATGAAAGAACTGAGGCAACGTGCATTGAACGAATCTGCCTGAATTTCCTAACGGTACCAAGAGGATTCGGCTGTCTGTCGTAGTCGACGGAGACAAGTGGGTTCTTGCGGGGTGCCTGTGTCGGGTGTGCGAGGCTAGCCCAGCATTGAAGCAGAAGGCTTACAGTGCAGGTAGGTCCAGTGATGAGTGGTGTGTGTTCGGGTGTGCGAGGCTAGCCCAGCATTGAAGCAGAAGGCACGCTTACAGTGCAGGTAGGTCCAGTGATAAGTGCTGTCTGTGTCGGGAGTGCGAGGCTAGCCCAGCATTGAAGCGGAAGGCACGCTTACAGTGCAGGTAGGTCCAGTGATGAGTGCTGTCTGTGTCGGGAGTGCGAGGCTAGCCCAGCATTGAAGCAGAAGGCACGCTTACAGTGCAGGTAGGTCCAGTGATGAGTGCTGTCTGTGTCGGGAGTGCGAGGCTAGCCCAGCATTGAAGCGGAAGGCACGCTTACAGTGCAGGTAGGTCCAGTGATGAGTGGTGTGTGTTCGGGTGTGCGAGGCTAGCCCAGCATTGAAGCGGAAGGCACGCTTACAGTGCTGGTAGGTCAAGTGATGAATGGTGTGTGTTCGGGTGTGCGAGGCTAGCCCAGCATTGAAGCAGAAGGCACGCTTACAGTGCAGGTAGGTCCAGTGATAAGTGCTGTCTGTGTCGGGAGTGCGAGGCTAGCCCAGCATTGAAGCGGAAGGCACGCTTACAGTGCAGGTAGGTCCAGTGATGAGTGCTGTCTGTGTCGGGAGTGCGAGGCTAGCCCAGCATTGAAGCAGAAGGCACGCTTACAGTGCAGGTAGTTCCAGTGATGAGTGCTGTCTGTGTCGGGAGTGCGAGGCTAGCCCAGCATTGAAGCGGAAGGCACGCTTACAGTGCAGGTAGGTCCAGTGATGAGTGGTGTGTGTTCGGGTGTGCGAGGCTAGCCCAGCATTGAAGCGGAAGGCACGCTTACAGTGCTGGTAGGTCAAGTGATGAATGGTGTGTGTTCGGGTGTGCGAGGCTAGCCCAGCATTGAAGCAGAAGGCACGCTTACAGTGCAGGTAGGTCCAGTGATGAGTGGTGTGTGTTCGGGTGTGCGAGGCTAGCCCAGCATTGAAGCAGAAGGGCTTACAGTGCAGGTAGGTCCAGTGATAAGTGCTGTCTGTGTCGGGAGTGCGAGGCTAGCCCAGCATTGAAGCGGAAGGCACGCTTACAGTGCAGGTAGGTCCAGTGATGAGTGGTGTGTGTTCGGGTGTGCGAGGCTAGCCCAGCATTGAAGCGGAAGGCACGCTTACAGTGCTGGTAGGTCCAGTGATGAATGGTGTGTGTTCGGGTGTGCGAGGCTAGCCCAGCATTGAAGCAGAAGGCACGCTTACAGTGCAGGTAGGTCCAGTGATGAGTGGTGTGTGTTCGGGTGTGCGAGGCTAGCCCAGCATTGAAGCAGAAGGCACGCTTACAGTGCAGGTAGGTCCAGTGATAAGTGCTGTCTGTGTCGGGAGTGCGAGGCTAGCCCAGCATTGAAGCGGAAGGCACGCTTACAGTGCAGGTAGGTCCAGTGATGAGTGCTGTCTGTGTCGGGAGTGCGAGGCTAGCCCAGCATTGAAGCGGAAGGCACGCTTACAGTGCAGGTAGGTCCAGTGATAAGTGCTGTCTGTGTCGGGAGTGCGAGGCTAGCCCAGCATTGAAGCGGAAGGCACGCTTACAGTGCAGGTAGGTCCAGTGATAAGTGCTGTCTGTGTCGGGAGTGCGAGGCTAGCCCAGCATTGAAGCGGAAGGCACGTTTACAGTGCAGGTAGGTCCAGTGATAAGTGCTGTCTGTGTCGGGAGTGCGAGGCTAGCCCAGCATTGAAGCGGAAGGCACGCTTACAGTGCAGGTAGGTCCAGTGATAAGTGCTGTCTGTGTCGGGAGTGCGAGGCTAGCCCAGCATTGAAGCAGAAGGCACGCTTACAGTGCAGGTAGGTCCAGTGATGAGTGGTGTGTGTTCGGGTGTGCGAGGCTAGCCAAGCACTGAAGCGGAAGGCACGCTTACAGTGCTGGTAGGTCCAGTGATGAGTGGTGCCTGTTCGGGTGTGCGAGGCTAGCCAAGCACTGAAGCGGAAGGCACGCTTACAGTGCTGGTAGGTCCAGTGATGAGTGGTGTCTGTTCGGGTGTGCGAGGCTAGACCAGCATTGAAGCGGAAGGTACGTTTGCAGTGCTGGCAGGTCCAATGATGAGTGGTGTCTGTGTCGGATGTGCGAGGTTAACCAAGCACTGAAGCGGAAGGTACGTTTGCAGTGCTGACAGGTCCAGTGATGAGTGCCGTATGTACTGGAAGGGTGAATATTTGTTCTATGTTTGTAAGTTATCTCCCAGTGGGAGTCCACTAGCTTTGCAACACCGTGAAGCCTCCGTTCATGGCTTCAAGATAAGATACGGTACGAGTTTATTGTCCAATAAAACATTGGATAATTGTCTTCTGCTTGCTGAACGTCAGAGGTAAAGAGAATAAAATGTTACGTAAACATGGTTAATAAAATAATTTAAGACATGCGATCATATACATTATTATTAACTTGCTGTAAGTTGGGTAATAAGGATCAGTTCTTAAGATATTCAACTAAACAGACACACATATATACACTGTTCAGCTCTGTTCAGGACTTCGGTGTCAGGGATTTTTTAATGCCACTTGATGTTGAGGATATAACGCACCCTTGTTAGTTTGATTGAGAGTCCGACGTTCTAACCACGCCGCCACAGCGCCCCACACGATGACAATTGTTGTTATTGTTATGTCGATCAGGACACTATGATAATGGTGGCAATTAAGGCACATATATGTCAATAACGGCGACAATGGCGATAATAACGATAACAACGCCGACGATAACGACGACGCTGTCGTTGTCATTGTTATGATAATGATAACGATAACGATTACGATAATGGTTAACGGTTGACAATGAACCATTGTCAGACTTGTACGGAGGCGATGATTGCTAACGTCATTGGACACGGCTCATGAAGAAGAAGTATAGCCGGTGTTTACCTTCTCCACCACGAACCGCAGCTGTAGGAGACTGTCCTTGACTTCCTCACGATGACTGTGAACACTCTATCGCAGTAGTGTGTCGAACTGCAACGTATAACGATCTCTCGTGTCAACACAGCTCGACCCTTTGCTACGTGACACTACTTATCGGGTCCTCTCTCGTTCACTGC
>BSQZ01000001.1:32274687-32277187 GCA_033239005.1 Lamellibrachia satsuma | reverse complement strand
GTACACACAAACCAGTAACACAATGTCAGAAAAACATTTATGAAGCTGGTTATGAGTGCGTGTATTTAAATGCAAGGAGCACAATAAATAAGAAAAACGAATTAAACATTATGGTAAAAGATATTGACCCTCACATAATTGGTATAACCGAATCATGGGCCAACAAAGACATATCAGATGCTGAATTAGGATTGAGAGGTTACGTAATGTTTAGGAGAGATAGAATAGGAAGAAGGGGAGGGGGGGTTATTTTATATGTTAAAGAATCTATTCAAGCTTAAGAAATAAAACTAGAAACGGAAGCAGAGTGCGATGAAGCTGTATGATGCAATATAGTTACAGGGAATTTGACATTAAGTATAGGATTAATTTACCGAAGTCCAAACATAAACGAAGATGATAACACAAAAATACAAAACGCTATAAAGGAAGCGAGTAAAGGGGAATGTACCATAACAAAATGGGAATCTCTAGAGAGTATAGGGGGTGAGGATCAACAGTATCTACTTTTAATACAGGATAGCTTCCTTACACAACACGTGCTAGAACAAACCAGGGGAGATAATGTATTAGATATAGTGTTGTCTTCACAAAATGAATTAGTAACAAAATGTCAAAATCCTAGTTCATTGCGAGTTCCATATGCTCAGTTTCAGGAGGCTATATCGGACTATTTAAGATAGTTAATTGTAACTCCAAAGTGGTAGCCAAGAAAATAAAGGCAATGTAGGAAAATAAATCACCTGGAATGGATGGAATTCCGCCGACACTACTAACGGAAATAGGTGAACGAATCAATGTATCACTTGTAAGAGTATTCAACTTGTCATTAAAAGAGGGAGTGGTTAATTTTGAACGAAAATAAGCAAACATCATACCATTATTTAAAAGCATCTACAGATTGTGTAAATGTTAGCAGCGTGAATATGTTTAAAAACAAACTGGCACATATCTGAGGAAGGCGGGTTGCACTTCCTTATCCACTTGCCATCTGGGCCATTGCCTTGGATGGCAATTTTTTTAAATCTATTTAAATATATCGATTGTTTAGTGTACTATCGACGATAACTATCGATAATCCAATTTACTATTGATAGCATCTGATCGTCACATCGGTTATTGCGATTCTTCGATAGTTCGATGCATTATTACACCCCTAACATCGATAGAGCGCATGTGGATGCTAGAAAACTGATTGCGCTTTGTGTCCCAATGAAGTCATATCACGTGTGGATATTATCAGCTAAAAGTTCCGATGTGCTGGAAAATCTGCATGACTTTCGGGGTTAATAAACGGTAGTAATGTTCAAATACGTATTTCCAGGTGACCATTATAGCCCATTAGGCTGCTATCGACATAAGAAATGTTTCTACTCCATTTAAGCAATGGGTTCTCAGGTCATGTTTACTCATAAAACGCGTTTCAGTTTGTGTGAGGCCACTGGGCGTGAAACCCGCCTACCAGAAATAAGCGACCGAACCAGTTTTCGCTAAGCGGCTACGGCAGATAAACGACCGCCCCAGGCGACCCGTTCAACGTCATCTACACATCCAGTGTCCAAGATGGCCGCGTTCATCCATGCGTGCACTCTGTATGCTGCAGTAGACGTTGAAGTGGTGTTTGCGTGAACGTGTCTGCCGGAGGCAAAGTGTAACGCGCTGTGAGTAAACAACTTGGAGGGACGCGGTATAAACTCTGCTTTTGTTGTCCTGATGACTGTGTGGGTTCAATCGCTTAAGGCATAGGAACCAGTGTTGAAAGGAGTTGTTGTTATTGTTTTATTATTACTAAAATTTATAAAATGCCATATATATATATATATATATATATATATATATATATATATATATATATATACCCCGTTCATAGGCACTTACAAAAACACACATGCAATCATAAAAATAGTATATGTGTATATATATATATATATATATATATATATATATATATATATATATATATATATATATATATATATATATATATATATATATATATAATATTCTTATATATTCCGGCAAAGTGTTCCATACTGTCTGTCCGGCGGAACGCGGAACGACCAGCACAGGCACATCACCAGATCGGAGGTTGCTGGTAGGTGCGTACGGGGTTAGTTGATGGGATACGTGATATGAAACGGGTAATGATTGCTAGATACGACGCAAGAACGATATAGAAAACAACACTTACCAGTCGACCAACTTAAGAGCGACGACGGAGAAGCAGATAATGGCGAATAATGTTCCTTGCGCCATGATGTGTTTAACTAAACCCCAGTGATAGAGCCTCACGCCCCCGGTGTCTCTCTATTTCTGATATACTTCCGCTTTCCGTGCGGTTTGATTGGTTAGTTACGTATCGTGTGCACCAAACAGCTCGTGTCTAATATCCAATGACGGTCTAGTGTTTAGACCGCCCGACTGTCTGTTGAGAGGAAGGTGGTTCAATTCCATCTGCCGCCGTTTCGGAAGAGACACTGATAGCCGTTGGTCTCTTCTA
>BSQZ01000001.1:32264687-32269687 GCA_033239005.1 Lamellibrachia satsuma | reverse complement strand
AGCATTGGATAAATGGTGGACTCGAAGTGGCTGGAGAGATTGACAACATGAAGCATTGGACAGATGATGGACCCAACGTCCCCATCTTCACCTGTTGCCCTCGATTTTTTGCTCTACACCTACCCCCTCGTCCCGTCACAGTGTCTGTCCCGGCTCTGCGTCTGTCCCGTCACTCAGTCTGTCCCGTAACTTTGTCTTTCCCGTCAGTGTGTCTGTCCGTTCACTGTGTCTGTCCCGTCACTGTGTCTGTTCCTTCACTGTGTCTGTCCCGTCACTCAGTCTGTCTCGTCACTATGTCTGTCCCGTCACTGTGTCTGTTCCTTCACTGTGTCTGTCCCGTCACTCAGTCTGTCCCGTCACTGTGTCTGTTCCTTCACTGTGTCTGTCCCGTCACTCAGTCTATCCCGTCATTGTGTCTGTCTCGTCACTGTGTCTGTTCCTTCATTCTGTCTGTCCCTTCATTCTGTCTATACCGTTACTGTGTCTGTCCCGTCACCTGTGTCTGTCCCTTCACTGTGTCTGTCCCGTCACTGTGTCTGTCCCTTCACTCTGTCTGTCCCGTCACTGTGTCTGCCCTTCACTGTGTCTGTCCCGTCACTGTTTATGACCCGTTACTGTGTCTGTTCCTTCACTGTGTCTGTCCAGTCACTCAGTCTGTCTCGTCACTGCGTTTGTCCCGTCACTGCGTCTGCCCGTCACTGCGTCTGTCCCGTCACTCTGTCTGTTATGTTACTCGGTCTATCCGTCACTGTGTCTGTCCCGTCACTATGTCTGTCCCGTTACTATGTATATCCCGTCACCGTGTCTGTCCCGTCACTATGTCTGCCCCTTAACTCTGTCTGTTCCGTTACTCTGTATATCCCGTCACTGCGTCTGCCCGTCACTGCGTCTGTCCCGTCACTCTGTCTGTTCCGTTACTCGGTCTATCCGTCACTGTGTCTGTCCCGTCACTATGTCTGTCCCGTTACTATGTATATCCCGTCACCGTGTCTGTCCCGTCACTATGTCTGCCCCTTAACTCTGTCTGTTCCGTTACTCTGTATATCCCGTCACTGCGTCTGCCCGTCACTGCGTCTGTCCCGTCACTCTGTCTGTTCCGTTACTCGGTCTATCCGTCACTGTGTCTTTCCCGTCACTATGTCTGTCCCGTTACTATGTATATCCCGTCACCGTGTCTGTCCCGTCACTCTGTCTGTTCCGTTACTCGGTCTATCCGTCACTGTTTCTTTCCGTCACTGTATATGTCCCTTCACTGTGTCTGTCTCGTCACTGTGTTTGTCCCGTCACTGTGTCTGTCCCGTCACTGTGTTTGTCCCGTCACTGTGTCTGTCCCATCACTGTGTCTGTCTCGTCGCTGAGTTTGTTCCGTCATTATGTCTGTCTCGTCACTGTGTCTGTCCCGTCACTGTGTGTGTCCCGTCACTCTGTCTATTCCGTCACTGTCTCCGTCCCGTTACTATGTCTGTCCCGTTACTCTGTATATCCCGTCACCGTGTCTGTCCCGTCACTGCGTCTGTCTCGTCACAGTGTTTGTTCCGTCATTATGTCTGTCCCGTCACCTGTATCTGTCCCGTCACTCTGTCTGTCCCGTCACTGTGTGTTCCCGGTGTATTTGGCTGGTTCCGCTCGGCCAGTCACGTTCTACGTCATTTGAGCAGTACTGGGTTGCCCTAGACAAACAACACGTTCTATGATCTTTAATGTCACTATGACATTAATAGGTGAGCCTGTACAAGTCGCCGTGTGTATGAATAAAACACTTGCCTAAAGGCTTTATGCAATTTATTATGGACAGGTGCTTGCGAAAATGGTGTATGTTCTATTGACCCCGTCTTCATATATATATATATATATATATATATATATATATATATATATATATATATATATATATATATATATATATATATATATATATATATATATATATATATATATATACCAATAATTTGCGAATTGATTATCAATTTGTTTTAATGATAGTTCTGTAGTAGTGCACGCCCTTGTTGACAGGTCGTGTACCTGCATCGTGACTAAGATGTAACCGGGAAGTACGAATGTCATTGTGTATCGAGACCGTTAACAAATGACGTTTCTGACTCACCTTACGCCACACAGTTCGCCAAGTGTTCAGTGTAAACACGGATTTCAAAAAGAAGTGGGTTACAATATTCCACCCGCTCCACACGTGATCTCTACAATTTCACACGACTGGACATTGTTTGGTTTATACACATGGATGGATTGATGTATGTGCACGAGCATTATATATATATATATATATATATATATATATATATATATATATATATATATATATATATATATATATATATATATATATATATATATATATATATAATGCTCGTGCGTGTGCATAAATAATGAGTATTTGCAACGGTGTACTGTGATTGAATACTACACAACCTGAGCTGTGTCCTAGATCCTTTAACTTGCCTACACAGGGAACGGATGCTAGAAATATGTCTCTGTGACACACATCGTTCCACCCAAGTGTATATTAAAGGTACGTATATTGTATAGCACGGTATACCGACCTTGGGACTGGTTGAAAGCGCTTTACACTACACCCTTGGCAGACCTGCTCATTCCAGCGCCAACTTGACTTCTCTGGGAAGCATTCAGCAACGCTGCAGTTATTGCGCGAACACGATTTGTTCTCATATCCACCTGCAGCGTCATTGCCAGTGACAGTTACCCCTGACGCTGGCTCGTGCAGGTTGGTGGCTGAGCGTCAATGCCGTTGACAGTTAACCATGGCGCTGGCCCTTGCAGGTTGGTGGTTAAGCGTCAATGCCGGTGACAGTTAACAATGTCGCTGTCCCGTGCAAGTCTGTACCGTTCATGATAACGACGATGAAGACAAATAAAGAACACGGACCAAGTTGGTCGTTGTAAACAGACAACATATCGGTCGACACAGCGGATTATCTTACTCGGTGGTAGTAACTTTAGACATACAACATACGACGCCGCCAGCGCGATGTTTGACAATAATATATGATGTGTCATAATCTGGTAGACAATGATCACATTTAATTCAGTAATTCCGTCCAGTGGATTTAGAAGGGACAGACCAAGGGAAATTGACGGGGACTTTTCGCCGTCAACACGAGAGCTGATTGGTGCGCACTTACCTGACCAATCTGATTGCCGCACAGAAGGCGGAAGTAAAACAGGTATATATCCAGAGAGAGACATACGTGGCAAGAGCCATTGCAATTGATGCACCATGGCGCGAGGAGCCTTGCTCGCCATAATATGTTTCTCTGTCATCGCTCTTCAGTTGGTCGATTGGTAAGTGTTGTTTTCTACAACGTTCTTGAAACTAGCAACTTTCTAGCAACCCCTAAATGTAATTAACAAGAAAATAGCGTTAGTTTTTCAGTGGACTGACAGAATTACTTCGGGCCACAGCAATGTGATTCTAGTAAGGTGCTGATTCACTTAAACGGCGTATTTTAATACAGCAGGAATAGGGAATGATTCAGTCTCAGCCAATGTGAGTATATTGAACGATTGATTATGTCAGTCCTGAGTATGTTAAGAGGAGTCCAATGTGCCATTGTAAAAAGAAAAAAAATTATGTAATACATACTGCATATGTCAAACTATTAATTACATCGATTGTTTGATACATTCGGTGTCTACCGTTGGCCGTGATCACTGTATGTTAAGGTCAGATTTTACCATCAACTACGGTATGTAGAGCGATGTGGCTGTGTTTTTATTCTCCGCCGAATTGTTGGCCCGAGTGTCACGTAGTTGAGAGCCGATGTCCCGTAGTTGAGAGCCGCTGTGAATGTCAACATATTAAACAAATGTGCAACTGAAAACACCCAGCGAGATCTCCCGCAATCGTGTCCACGCCACACATTACCAGTTACCGTATTGAGGTTGTATAAAGCGTCGATGGCACTTGCATTGGCGAATTTGCAGTTGACACGTTTAGCGAACATCCTTTCGACAGTTTATTTCTGGTAGGCTTCACTTGCAACGCCATTTAATAAATTGAAACGTTTTTTTATAACAGAATAGGACCCGTGAACACATTGAATAAACGTTGTGCTTGTTCCGTTCGTGAGTAGTTAAGTGATGTTTATGTCAGTCTAAATTATTGTAACTGTTGAGCTGTAGATACAGTAAACGCGAAAGTCAAGTGGATTTTGCGACCACATCTAAGATTTTGCTGGTGATCTTATTGGAAAACTAGATGCGTTGACTTTGCTTGGGTCATGGTGTGGTATCCCACTTACATCTCTGTCTGTCTACCTCATTGTATGTCTACCTATCTGTATGTTTACCTCACTGTCTGTCTGCCTCACTGTCTGTCTACCTCACTCTTTGTCTCACTATTGAGGTCGTCACTTATGAATGTTGCCTTTCACCCTCGTTTTTGAAAGTTCTGACAGTGATATGTCCACTTTTCAGTCATTATGATTCAATTATGGAAATTGGCAGATATTATTGACTTCGACCACGTTTTGTAATTTGATGAGAAACACATTTATACAAAGGATAGTTTTGCAACTGAATGATTGACAATCGCTCGTTGGTGAACGTGTTCAGCTATTTTACAACGGCGTTGGGGAGAAATGGGTAAACAAGAAATACTTTGAGGGTGAATAATATTTGGCACGTGAACGTTAATCACAGTAATATATCAGTGGTGCCCCTAATGCTTGTTATCACGCATTAAGTAACGTCAAACTATTCATTTGTTCATGTCACGAAGTTGTTATCAGACACGCCACCATCGTTATATTTCATTGTTTGCGCACTCAGTGACATGGTAATCGGTAAATGAGGTTAGATTGGACTGTTGCTACGCTGGACTTTATAAAGATTTAGCTAGATTGCCACCCAAGGCAAAGACCCACATGACAAGTGGACAAAGAAGCCTGAATTTACACAATCTGCAGATAACATGTTCCAATCCTTGATTGTCCTCTGTGAGAATGAGTTCTTTGTGATACACA
>BSQZ01000001.1:32187187-32259687 GCA_033239005.1 Lamellibrachia satsuma | reverse complement strand
CTGGTACTGGAGTAAGCGACATGAGCGCCTTGTCTAGGCGGACACAACGCTATATTATATTAGCTGCTATACCAACCACTTGCTCTGGTACTGGAGTAAGCGACATGAGCGCATTGTCTTGGCGGACACAACGCTATATTACATTAGCTGCTATACCAAACACTTACTCTGATACTGAAGTAAGCGACATGAGCGCCATGTCTAGGCGGACACAATGCTATATTACATTAGCTGCTATACTAACCACTTACTCTGGTACTGGAGTAAGCGACATGAGCGCATTGTCTTGGCGGACACAACGCTATATTATATAACTATAACGATAATAATAGCAATACTTGTTGCTGTTGTTGTTGTTGTTATTAGTATTATATATCACCACAATAGTCCCTCGTTCCGCCAAGTTATTCATGTATAAATGTCTTCTACAGAGAAATGCTCATTCAGGACCAACTGTTATCCCGGAACCTGTCGCTACGGCGCCTCCGACTGCGCATGTTCCGGCGGATTCGAAGGAACCAACTGCAACATAAGTATGTTATCTCACATGGTTTGCTAGCAACGACAAAAAACTATGTTTTTGTCACGAGTTCCCGGTTATCAATTAGTTGAATATTATTTGTGTCACGTACACGAGAGTAATCCTACTATTGATTATGATAATGATGATGATGATGATGATACTCATTTATATACATTACCGTCATACTGTTTATTATCATGGCTGGATTATGATAATGATGATGATAATGATGATGATAATGGTGATGATGATGATGCTAATTAAATACATTATCGTCGTAATGTTTATTATCATGGCTGGGCCGCACAGCTGAATCAGTTGCGTTATTAAATTGGTGGAAGACGACACTGTACATTTAATTCAATTTCATTAATACTGACAAAATAATTTTTTCCGAGTTTAGTTCGGGACTCACCGGACTTCAAAGTGTGTCAAATACGTCTGCTGACGACATCTGGAGGCAAAGAGAAGGTCGTTTTTACCGGACGGTGCAACGCGACAGCTCGACTGTACAGGTGAGATGATAACCTGGTTGGTGTTTATATGATACTTTGAGAAAAGAAGAGGGATGTTGACACGATATGATACAAGTCGAGTTACCCGGGATTGCATTGGACAAAATGGAGAGGGTGAGAAAGAAAGAAATGAGGATGAGGATCGGGATGAGGATGGGGTGAATACTGGGATGAAGATGGGGATGAGGATGCCAAACAGATGAGCTTGCTCGCTTTGTAAGAAACCTGCTCCATTTGTAAGAAAGCTCTCAGCAACTATCATAAATGAAGCCCTTCCCAGCATCAACCTTTCACAATGGCTCGCAACCAAAGACATACCATTTGAAGAGCGCAAATGCATAAATAAGTAAATTGACGTCAATAATTTTATTGTATTGCATGGATGGTAAAATAATGCATTCAGTTACAAAAGTATGTGTTCGTTATCAAGGATTATTAAAGAGAAAGACTTCGTTATTTTTATACGTGCATGATCTTTAAATCAAAACACTTATCATGACAGAATGTGTTTGCAGCCGTCATTGACAAAAGTACCAATGCAACATATTATATTTAATCGATCGATGTTTCATACACTTTCAGCAACCAGCACAATATCAAATATGTCGTCATGGATTGGAGGACAGTGTACGACCGACCGAATGATATACCACACAAGCCACCGTACATCGGGGAAGTAGGAATGGGCGTCATTAGCACGGATGGCCGGGTGGTACTGAAAAATACCGGTACGTGCATATATGTATCCTCACTATGGGAAAACACTTCGATTTAACGATGCGTGAAGCTTCTTATTAAGAAGCAACTTTTCAAGGGCAACACCTTCTTTGTTTTTACTTTCTTGTTGTTCTTTTATCAAAGGGCCACATTTGATGCAGTGCGCATGCGCTGTTCTATCGATGACCCTTGTGTAGTTGTAGCTTCTAATTACGGTGCCATATTTACGGTAATTTAAAAGTCGTTTCTTCTCCGTTTGTCTTAATTTCTTCATTGTTGTTTTTGATGTCTTTGTAGCTGTCAGTGTTGTTGCTGATGTTTTCGTGAACATTGTAACGGTCGATACAAATATCATCCATTTATTACTAATTGTTTCGTCAGCATCTTCCAATTGTCAATCTTAGTTTCACTCATAATATGAGCATCATAATATCATCCCACAGCGTGGATAGGTACTAATGTGTTCAGTTACTTTACCACAGTCTCACATGCCTTGTTACAGGACAACGCGCGATATACGTCGAAAGATTCAGGTGTCAGAGCCCGGTAAGTCCTGCCAAACCTTACTTGGAGTCCAACTGTCCGAACGTGCGGCACAAGTGGACACATGGAATCGCTCATCGTTACAGGTATGAACATTTTCGAAAGTCTGCCCTCCACTGCTACTGTGCTTCTGTTATTGTTGCTCTGTTCGAAAATGACGAGATACAACAAGTAACGATGACATTTCGTTCTTAACGTTTCGTTGTTCATTTTAATTTTCCCGCTGCAAATGTGACAGCAGTGACCTCTATCGGTAACATTTTAGTCAACGTCAACAATGAACCCATGATAGAAGCATCAACGAAGACGTCTACTGGGAACGTTTCATTGACTGTCACACTGTTTTCAGAGTAGACGTGACATATATAACTTCAATTGGTCAGATTTTATTCAATGTCACTCAGTTGCCAGACTAGTCGCGACAACGGTGACTTCTACTGGTAACCTGTCCACACTCTGTCACCAGCCTGGAAGCGACAATGACAGCGTCTACTGGCGGCTTCAAGACTGTGTTGAACACAGACACTCAGCAGACTTATCAAGAGACCTTCACCGGCGCCACAAACAGCAAGACCGTTGTCGTGACGTTTGACTTCGAGGCACCCAAACACTGCAGTGCAACAAATAACTGCACCAACGAGAATAACGTGCCGATTGACGTTGCACGTGAAATTGACAACAACGTGAGTACAGTGTCGCCCCCGTGTGACGTTTCTAGCATGACCTTTTGCTTAAGCCGTTTCACTCCGTGACGGAGCATAGGTTGTTAACGACTCTTTTCCAGCGAGCACGGTTTTTGCTTGCATGTCTAATTGTTTCCATCTGCAACCTGCTGTTGCTACGTCTACTTCCATGTCTCTGTGCCAGGTGTTTGTTGGCCATTTTCCGTTTGTCCTGATAGTTCTATGTGAGCGCCTTTCTCGGAATATATTGTGTGGGCTTCCTGAGCTTAAGCAATACCACTGATTAAAGTAGGCCTCTTTTCCAGATAACCTTATAGAGTTTGAATGCAACAGCAATGGTACCATGGTGACAGAGTATACTAACTGTTTATTAATAGCGCCGTGGGATTTTTTATTAATACTTCAATCACCTGCAATTGCACATACATTTATCATTTTGAAGTTACTAATGTTTTAGTATTTCACACGTAAATTTCGTACATGCCAAAATATAAACACATTTATTAACTTTGAATCTTGGTGTCCACCGTCCCTACTATTACGGAGTTCGGTGTGCCTGTAGAAATCTTCGACCCGGCAAGTCATGTGGGCCGGTTGGACGGACGTCGACTCGGGCCTGGAGGTGTTCTCCTTCGAAGTATTCGCCTTGGCACCAGACAGCGAAGACCTTCTGACAGAGACATCCGTGCCCGTACAGACTG
This sequence comes from Lamellibrachia satsuma, assembly GCA_033239005.1. Classification (NCBI taxonomy): domain Eukaryota; kingdom Metazoa; phylum Annelida; class Polychaeta; order Sabellida; family Siboglinidae; genus Lamellibrachia; species Lamellibrachia satsuma. The sequence goes on along the minus strand of BSQZ01000001.1, from coordinate 32,256,005 downwards.
GCATGCACTCGGCCTTCTCGTAAGCAAAACATGGTCAAAACACTGTGGTGATGGTCGTGGTTGTGGTGGTTGTGGTGGTGGTTGTGGTGGTTAGGGTTTTGGTGGTGGTGGTTACGGTGGTGATGATAATGATGATATAATGATGATGATGATGCTAATAATAATGATAGCAGCAGCAGCAGCAGCAGCAGCAGCAGCAGCAGCAGCAGCAGCAGCAGCAGCAGCAGCAGCAGCAGCAGCAGCAGCAGCAGCAGCAGCAGCAGCAGCAGCAGCAGCAGCAGCAGCAGCAGCAGCAGCAGCAGCAGCAGCAGCAGCAGCAGCAGCAGCAGCAGCAGCAGTAGTAGTACCTATAATAAGCAGCATCAATGCTGACATTAACTGTACAGTAGTATCAACAAAACCATCGTAATAATCATCATCTTCATCATGCAACTACAGCATTATTAACGATAAAACGTTACGTTATTGTTGATGCATAATGTGTTGTGATTGTAGTGACAAGGACTTCCCGTCCTACACACTCTCCGACCCTGGAATGTACTCGGTCGTGCTAAAGGTCGAGGATTCGTCAGGGAACGCCGCCTTCGCCCGTGGACTGTTCCTGTGGGATTCACGGTCTAATGTGACTGTCACTGGCCGACCGATGACGGTGTCTGGTGACACGGGTAACGGCGACGGCTTCTCCTGGCTCACCTCGTCTGTCGACACGACACATCCACTCGGTGTCAATTGGCACGGACACTTTGAGAACGCCTTCCAACACGACAACAAACTGCTCAACAAAGTGAAGAAATGGCCTGTTGACAAAGGTGCGGTTGAACTAGGATTGACATGTAATGTATCTACAGGTGGCATGTGTGTTTTATATTAGAATTATAGAATAGATAATTGAATCATTGATGATTAACTCATTTACTTATTTCGAGGCCAAAGTATTTTACAATATATTTATTTCTTCTTCTTTTTCACATTTTTGTGTCACCGGTTTATGCCTTTAACATATATCATAATGACCCAGTAAATATTTACGTATGATGTCATATCAATTGATCTCGGGCGTTTCCTGATATCATTTTCAACGGTGCTCGTGTTACGAGTAAATGTATAGTAATCACGCATAACTATAACATAACATAACTATATAATATTTGCATTTCAATCAAGTTCTTCAGCATACGTTATGCACAACAGGTTTATTATTGTTTATTATTACCGTTCCATTTAGGTATCATCTATGTTTATGCGACATGTTATTTAATATTTGTGATACACATATTCCGATGATATCAGCAGTGCGTGTACTGCAGGCATAGACGATTTGGAAGGTAACAGAACGCTGGCAGCTATTCCAAACATCAACGGCATAGTCCAGTTTTACATCGGTCATGGTCACGTGGACAGCTCGGCACCGACCACGTGGATAGACGTGGAAGAGGATCACTACGAGGTACTCACGAACACATCGTTAGACTCAGGGCTCGCCACCAACTATACATATGTATTTTGTTCTCATTTCATGTAGCATTTGGTATAATTACGATATTAATTGTTAAGGACGATTCCTATATTTATTACTGCACTTGTACTAACTATTAAACCATCAGTGTAAAGATATACGACATTGCTTCAGCGATTTTTCTTTATTAACACCTCGTCAGCACCAAGCATTCATTGATGTATATTGGTTCATATATATTCGCAGTTATGTCCCTGTTCTTGTTACTATTATTATTGTAACGCTGAATCTTATCGCATAATTAATAAGAATGTCAGGTACAGTAGAACTTAAATAAAATAAAATAATACGCAAACATGTTGTTAATTATATTAAGTAATATATATTGTGTGTTATGTATTTGTTTACAGCTTAGAGCAACTATCACCGATGGAGACTTCATCCGGGTGTTCGTGAAGGCTTTTGACGTCATGGGGAACAACGCCATTGATTCGCTGGTCGTGGGCGTTGATTCGTCGCTGCCTCGGTTTGTCGAGTACACCTTCCAGAAGAACGTCGAGTCCGGCCGTCCGCTGTTGCCCTACAGCTCCAGGTGCGTGACGACACGCTGGTGTTGATCAACACCTCCTCGTAAGACAACGCTAGAACAGCTCAATGGTCCACTGAAAAACATTCGTGTATGAAAATAGGTGTAGTAGAGAATAGACTTACCACGCAGTGACCCAACTATTTGCTCCTTTCTGTGAATTCATAATTGATTATCAGTGTGTTTTAAACAATAACCTTGATGTTACACTTAAATTAGTTTGGTAACAAAGTGTTTATATACTTGATATTAACAGACAAAAATGGCATAATGAAAGTCATGCAAATAGGTTGTGTTCAAATTACAGAATATTTAAAAAAGAAGTAGGTTTCAAGAAGTATTTAACATGTTTGAGCCCAACTAACAGACTAAATTGATATAAATTTCGCTGTGGAAATAAAACATTATCGTTATCTCCCTGGAAATGCTCAGAGGCTATATAACTTATGCAACACTGGGGACCGAGGTGATGAATATCATTATGTACTTGTATGTCCATCTGTAATAGAAGAAATATCGAAACACATGAAAAGATACTTTAGAATCAAACCTAATACTCTGAAAATCAACCATCTGGCCAATGTACACACCGTGAAACAGTTGACAGATTTTTATCCAGATTTATTATTTAGTAATTGTGGCAACGTTTATGTATTTAACAAATATCCTTATTAAAACAGTTAATTGAATAGAAGTAAAATTGTGGCTTATTGTCAACTTACTGTTCATATTATTATATATCTTAGTTCAAATTGTGCAATATGTACCTGGTTTATTTTATTTTACATGATCTAATTTGCATGTACTGATTATATAAAAAATACTTTATCCGATAATTTCACTAGTTGTTTTATGCATTGTAACCAGATGTTCTACTAAAATGTACTGTAACGAGACACTTCTCTCATACTACGCAAGGGGTCTTAGGGAAATAAAAATCATTGTCATTGTCAATCATTGTCAAATCATAAAATAATCTTGTAGCCATGGATAGTTCGCACTGAGTGGTATTCATATTTGTAAGTCTGGGATACAATAACGCCAACTATTAGAATCATTGACAGGCTTTTGTCGGTATTGATAATTGATAAAAAATATTATGAGAAATATTACTTTCCGACAGAATAATAAATAACAAAATAATGTTTATACTGATTTGATATTATATCATTGGAATTTGTTATGAGTACAGATGTTGACATTTCAGGATCAACATGAAAGCATATGATCGAGAGAGTGGCATCCGGAGTATACAGTACATCGTCAATGACGTCACAACAGGAACCAAAGTGTGGAACGGGACGGTGAATGGACAGAAGGAAACCGAGGTATGGTAACAGAAACATTTCTCACGCAGCCCTTGTACTCAATGGCAACTGCTGGAGCACTAATATTACATATCTTCTAATGATTTTGAATAAATGTTTTTAATTTATTAAGCCAGTATTTATGATGTTGGTAAAGCAACTATGCTGCTAACAAGTACATACGTTTACCTTCTTCAGTTTCTCAAAACCAGTTAGTAGTTATACATATTTCACTTACCAACATATTATATCAGTAAGAGACGCAAATAGAGCCTCATTCCCAACACACGTAAACAAATAGAGCCTCATTCCCAACACACGTAAACAAATAGAGCCTCATTCCCAACACACGTAAACAAAACTAATGTGTTTCACGTATTTACAACTTTGGTTTATAACGTTCACGTGGAATGGCTATGTATATGTTTAACATAAATCATCACATTTGAACACAAACTATACAAATACAGCAAAGATAATTAAGTTAACGTTTTATATTGTGTATTGATTAGGATATTGAAAGTATTTGACGGCATACTTAATATCAAACACTGATAAATATCACGCGTCGTAAAATACAGTATAATTGTTTCTTTCGCTAAGCTGTCATGTCTCTGACGTCTCTTGTCTATTCATCTATCAGAACACACAGCAATGCCTGGACGAGGGAACATGCGACTGTACACCGATGAAGGAGTGCTACTACCTGACCCAGGCATTTTACCTCGACAACTGCTGGTTTCTTCACGGAGCGGGCCATGAGTACCAAATAGACGCAACCATCTTCAACCACGCGGGGCTATCGACGGCCACACAACTCAAAGTAAGCTGGTTCTCGCTTGGTTATTACTTCCTTGACCTTCGCTACATTGAGCAGTGATATACTGATATATTATTAAAGTCATTTGTGTTATCAACATAAACAATTCAAATTATATTAGTTTCGTTGTGTTGATTGGTTGCACAGATATAGAGAATAATGTTGTTATATATTCTTAGAAACGCTCAATGCGATCTTAATCTTCCTCCATGGTAGATATGTTCACTAGAAAGTTGCAATCATAGCCTGATAGTTAAGTGTTCCCGTAATTTCACTATTATCTATAATAATTTATACAGCATTTATATAGAGTATCCCGGGGCAAATTTACCTAAACACACCCTCTAGTTTGAGAAGCCACTGCTCTCCCACTGTGCTACTGTGCCCAAATTCCATCGACGCCCATTCTTGTCATGTGCGTCCTGTTGGTCTATAGCAATAGTTGACAATAATGAATCCAAATAACTCCCACGCTTTTTTACATTTATCACACTGCATGTTCAAACTGTCTGAATGGCAACACCTTTTCTGAATTCCAGCTCGGCGCTTTGGACGGATTTTCCGGAGTGAACATGTGTGAGTAAAAGTTACGAGGTGCTTAGCCTTGCCCCATATCGTACACCCAGGTGTTGACCCATATCGTACACCCAGGTGTTGCCCCATATCGTACACACAGGTGTTGTCCCAAATCGTACAACCAGGTGTTGCCCCAAATCCTACACCCAGGTGTTGCCCCAGATCGTACATCTGGTGTTGTTCCATATTGTATACCTGGTGTTGCCCCAGATCGTACACCTGGTGTTGCCCAATATCGTACAGCTGGTGTAGCCCCAGATCGTACTCCTGGTGTTGCCCCATATCGTAGATTTGGGGTTGCCCCAAAATGTACACCTGGTATTGTCCCATACTGTACATCTGGTGTTGCTCAAGACAGTACACCTGGTGTTATTTCATTTGAAATACAATTCTGAAATGTAAATAGTACTACTGACTCAACTGCCATAAGTGAATGTTTCGTCCGTTGTTCTCTTCCGATAAAGACAAGTGTACAGAAAGCGATAATTACAAGTTTCATGGGTTATTTCTCACAACCACTAAGTTAATTTATACAAGTTAAATATGCACAGCAGTGATAACGTATCATGTTATATTCACTGATATAGTTTTGCCATGAACGTCAGACAATAGGTTTAGTGACATAACAACCTGCCGGTAGGTGGCACTCCGGCTGTTGCTCTAGTGTAAATTACACATATACGAGTCTTTGATTGTAAGTGATGTGTTTTCTTCGCCAACTTGACACTTGACAACGCGTTGCATCGCTTTTAGACCCCACTGTGAGAAACTTGACGGTGGTCAAGGCGTACGGCAATAAGGTGGAGATCTGGTGGGAGTACGTCATCAGCTGTGACGTCACCGAGGGGGTAAAAATCAGCTACAAGACGGCGTCGGATGTGGAGAAGGAAGTGACGTTGCCGGCTGCGCAGTCGTCGTATGTTGTCGAGGATCTCGATCCGAATAACGATTACAGTATCGATGTTGTCACTGTCTATGAGGGCGGCAAAACTAGCCAAGTGAAATCGCTCCAGTTCAACTCGGGCGATCTCGTAGAAGACGATTCGGGTGAGTGGAGTGCCCGATTTTATGTCACTGTTAACCATATATAATAGCATAGCGTGACTCTGTTATTAAATAATAATAACAATAATAATGATAATAATAACACGTACGATGACACATTCAAAGCTTCCCATATCTATATATCACCAATATCGTAAAGATATAGTAAGCTTCAATGTGCGTGCTATATCGAACACATTGGTTTCCAGTCAACAATGTGTGATATATTACACATATCCTTGTCGAATGGCATAATTATACTTTCGCAGTATTATATATATATATATATATATATATATATATATATATATATATATATATATATATATATATATATATATATATATATATATATATATATATATATATATATATATATATATATATATATATATATATATATATATATATATATATATATATATATATATATATATATATATATATTGTATGCATGTTCATTGTCTTCACGCTTGACTAAGAGCATTTCTGTACCTGTACTATTAATTTTATTTAGTGTTTGAGGTGTATATAATACTTGTATTCGCATTGATTGCACGCATCACTGCATTCATTTCTGTAGTGATAAGTGTCTGCATCATCTAATTGCAACAATTAATTTTTCCAGCGAGCAGCGGTGGTCTAGCAATGGGCGCTATTGTAGGAATAGTGATCGGTAAGTTTCTCTCAACGCAACTTCTCGCAACAAATCCGTGTATGGCCCGATCACTTCTAAGCACTGCAACAAATAGTGATTTACAGAAATTTGAAGCTTTGGAATCGTCGACACAAGAGACCAGGAGACTAATATGAGACCAAATAGAAGTGTTTAAAATAGTGACTAGTTATGAAGATATTTATAGGAATGTGCTCTTCAAGCTTAAAGAATACAGTAGAACCAGATGACACAAAGCGGCATTCGTTAAGGAAAAGTGTAGGTTGGACATGATAAAATACTCATCTTAATTGAGGGTAATAAATGAATGGAATAAACTGTCAAATGATTATGTTAATGCTAGAAGTGTAAATATGTTTAAAAACAGAATTGACATATATCTAATAAGGGTGAGCTATACGAAATTTTGTGCATAAATTGTTGGACTCTCGTTAAGCCAATAGCTTCCTTGTCCACTTGCCATCTGGGACTTGTTGTTTGGGATGACAATCTTGTTAAATATTGTCACACCTTCCTTTGTCACCCGCATTCCTCCCATTGCTGGGCAAATATCTCGTCAAATGAGTAGTACCTCAATTGGTCTTCGTGCTTCCAGTCATCGCGATGCTTCCAGTCATCGCGATGCTTCCAGTCATCGCGATGCTTCCAGTCACCGCGATGCTTCCAGTCATCGCGATGCTTCCAGTCATCGCGATGCTTCCAGTCACCGCGATGCTTCCAGTCATCGCGATGCTTCCAGTCATCGCGATGCTTCCAGTCATCGCGATGCTGCCCCAGTCATCGCGATGCTGCCCCGGTCGTCTTCTCTGTCTTCCAATAGTTTTCCTGTTTCTGTTCGTTCATTACTAATAGCAACTTGCTTGAGTATTTACAACGAACTGAAATGGTGTTTCACTACACGATACGTTTGAGATAAACTGTATGTATTATGTTATGGGAGGTCACTTCTAAGTGCATGTACTTCGACCACTCTGTGTTTGGTCAGGCACACTTGATGACACTTCGTCGATGCGCCTTTTTGTATCATTAATATTATTATTATGCTTATCGATTGATTTCTAATTCGAGTGCAGCTGATAATATGACGGCTGACAAAGGACTATCGGTACAGCATTGCACGGAATGCCACAAGTTTAATTGTACGACATGACCCGGGATGCCACATATATATATATATATATATATATATATATATATATATATATATATATATATATATATATATATATATATATATATATATATATATATATAAAGGCAATTTTCAAGTTTTCAATTGGAATATCATAATTTGCCTCAGATGTGAATTCGAGGGGTCGATCTTTGCAGTGATGTTGATCCTGGTGGTGGTGATTGTCTTGCTCGTCCTGTTCATTATAACGAGGTGTCGATGCTTGCGGTGATGTTGATCCTGGTGGTGGTGATTGTCTTGCTCGTCCTCTTCATTATAACGAGGTGTCGATGCTTCCGGTGATGTTGATCCTGGTGGTGATCGTCTTGCTCGTCCTGTTCATTATAACGAGGTGTCGATTCTTGCAGTGATGTTGATCCTGGTGGTGGTGATCGTCTTGCTCGTCCTGTTCATTATAACGAGGTGTCGATGCATGCGGTGATGTTGATCCTGGTGGTGGTGATCGTCTTGCTCGTCCTGTTCATTATAACGAGGTGTCGATGCTTGCAGTGATGTTGATCCTTGTGGTGGTGATCGTCTTGCTCGTCCTGTTCATTATAACGAGACGCCGCCAGAACCAACCGTACATGCCGCGCAACCTCCACGACTTCAGACGGACCATGAGACAAAGTATGTTCCTTGGCGGAGCCAGGAGCGTCGACGGACCACAGACCGGCGCCACCACCGTCCAAATGAAGAACAACTTGGTGAGCTTCACATCCAGCATATATTAATGCGTCCGTTTTACTTTTTACTAATAAGACATTACACAAAACAATAGTTCTTGCTTGTATGGACCACCGACCGCGCAATACTTAAGTGCAAAACGTAATGCGTGTATAGTCACACATTATTTTACTGCACATAATGCATCAGTTAAAACACTTTAGAACATACACATCTACACTAAACATATAGAAAAGGGACCACTTATAAGTGCAATTGTTATATACGTTTTACCTGCCAAACAGATTTAATTAGAAAGAAACAAATGGCATGTCCAGCAGCACAAACTGTGATTAGCCAGTGTCTGTCTGTCATGTTCTTCGCGATCATGTTGTTTACTTGCTGGGCTTAATTGTGAGACATTTACATTATATACATTGCCTTTCGCCATGTTGCAATTTGTAGTTTCATGTCGTCGTACGTGTTGTCTTTACGTCGTTGGTGAAGTCCTTGTCGACACCATCATTCCGGTCATTATTACGGTCATAATGCATATCATTATGATAATGTTTGTCATCATAATTATCGATACTGTATTTATTGTAGCAAGGGAGGTTATTAACTCCTGTCTCTCTGTCCATCGTAGAGTCCCTCTTCCAAACTGGGACACAACCAATACACGCCAGACGAAGCCGACGACGACGACGTCTATTTGTACGGCAACATGGTGACCGACAGTGTCGCCTCCTGGAAGATCCCCGCCGGAAATGTTGAACTGGTCCAGCGACTGCCGAACGCCAAAGGGCGCTTCGCCGACATCTACCAGGCGACTCTGACGGTGAAGAACGGGAAGCAAGAGGTCGTAGCGAAGAGGCTGAAACGTACGTCTTGACTGATATGTGTACAGCTAATGTAGAGTTACCATGTACTGTGCAAAGGCAGCCTCTAAACATACGTGCAATTTGTATAACAGACACCAGTTCGTGACTTTACAAGGTTCTATTATTTTTTTCAGACAAGATGGGTCAGGACTTGATATGATATTTGGCTTACGTCATAGAGGTCACGTTAAGATTGCAACATTCGTATTGTCAAAATCTTCGATAATCCACAAAGTATTTTTGTTCTGATTGAACGTGTGTGTTTACTCACTCATTCACTCATTCACTCTTTCACTGAATAACTCATTCAATCATTCACTTAACCACTCATTCACTCAATCACTTAATCACTATTTTACCCATTCACTCGTTCTCTTATTCACTCATTTATTAATTTACTAATTCACTCTTGCATTTATTCGCTCATTTATTCATTTACTACTTCACTCATTCACTCATTCATTCAATACTTCTTTCATTAATCCTCTCACTCACTCACTCACTCACTCACTCAGTCACTCACTCACTCATTCATTAACTCAACCGCTGATTCGTACATTCACACATTCACTCATACACTCGTGAACACATTCACTCGTTCATTCATTCACCCATGTAGTCATTCAATAGTTCACCAATTCACTAATTCTCTAATTCACTATTCCGCTATTCCACTCATCAACATAATCATTCAGTCATTCACTTAATTATCGACTTATACATTCACTGACATACACGTTTCCGTCTACTCGGCATGTGTAATTATTTTCGACGTTGTTGAAACTGACATCCTGTTGAACGTTGGCAGAACGCGGCAACGCCAACGACGAGATTCTGATGACTGCAAAGATGAATTTCTTTGCGACTGCTTGTCCAAAACACGAGAACATCCTCCTGTTCGTCGGCGCTGTTACCCAAGGTAAGGGCACCTGTGTCAATATGGAATATGGTACGTCAAACTCTCTCTCTGTCTCTGTCTCTGTCTCTGTCTGTCTGTCTGTCTGTCTGTCTGTCTCTCTCTCTCTCTCTCTCTCTCTCTCTCTCTCTCTCTCTCTCTCTCTCTCTCCTCTCTCTCTCTCCCCCCTCTCTCTCTGACAACAATATGACCTTGAACTTTCGGTGGTCGTTGATGTTTCGAACACTTGTTTAATTTTTTTATGCAGTTATAGCACTTATATCTAGTGTTTTATATTAGAACATCTACACGCATTACTGTCAACTAAATTTAATATGTTGTCAATGTCGATATGTATATTACGCCACCATGATTTGACTCTTTCACGTTTATGACATAGTTTATGTAGAACGCATTTAGTGTCGCAACAATTTAACAAGTTGTTTCTTATTGGGATAGCCTTGTTCAAGCGCTCAACTTTTGTGAGGTCGATAGTTGCATCCATTTATATATCTTATATTTAGTGCAAAGAAATCCATCACACTTGAAAAGTAGTTCTGAACTTGTGGACATATGTTGTAGATAATCCCCTGTTCATATATTATTCCTGTTTGCCGCTACAGGTCCCGTCTTGCTGTTTGAGTTGTGCGACTTGGGCCGTCTGCGCGAGTGGCTCGTCGCACAGACTAAAGTGACAGAGGATTTGGAGGACAAGATGATAACGATCGGTCTGCACATCGCCCGAGGGATGAAGCAACTGCATTCTCATGAGGTGATAAACCGTTGTGAAGCCAAAGTCGTAAAACAGTGAAAACATTTAATTTAATGTTATTATGTAGTAATATGTTGTTACTATTATTATCATCAATCATCATCATTTTTGTATTTATATTAAATATAATTACCATATGAATTAATTTTCCAATGCAGTCATTATAATGACACATAGCCTACAAAGGTCGACCTAGTTGATTTGTTTATATCATCTTATGCTATTCAGTCACTCGTATGTAAGGTTTTACACACGTTTTTGTAGATCGTCCACCGACGACTTGGCGCCCGCAATGTCTTACTGAAGAGCGCCGGAACTGATGTAATCATAGCCAAAATCGCTGGATTTGGGCCGATGAAAGGCGAACAGGCGACTTTGGGCGACAACGACAACGTTAGTATAATGTGCACAGAGTTGTTCTTTACAGCACTGTTTTTATTTTCTTACGAATGCCTGCTATTTCTTTGTCTCTCACATTAATATCGCTTAGACATGTAATAGTATATATATATATATATATATATATATATATATATATATATATATATATATATATATATATATATATATATATATATATATATATATATATATATATATATATATATACAAGACAGGAAGATAGGTGTTGCTTTGTTAATTTTAGTATTCTGCATAGCGTTTGCTTCTGCGCAATACACTCGCACGTATTAAATCAGACTAGTTACATTATGTGACGTTTGTGTTACAGTTAATGGTGTTTTCAACTATTACTGCATTAAATCATATTCGTTTGAACCATTGCACAGATTTGCAGTGCCTGACGTACAGAAAGGTAGTCATGTTTGATGTAGTTGAGTTGTTGTCTCGCTGCAGGAGAAGATCCCGGTGAAGTGGATGGCGCTGGAGCAGCTGAGTGTGGCCCCCGGGGAGAGGCGCAAGTACGACGAGAAGACAGACGTCTGGTCGTACGGCGTCACACTGTGGGAGATCTTCAGCAAAGGTTAGACGTCATTCTTCGTTATCGTTCTCCCGTTGTAGATGTCCACGTCCATGCGTCGTCCTGAGACTACATTAAAAAGAATATTGACACATATCTCTTAGATTAACGATGTTGGACTCTCGATAAATCAATGGCTTCCTTACCACACGTTATAAATGATACTCCAGAATTAGTTATAAAAAACATTCAACCCACAAATTTTTCGTGGTTTTGTGTACTATTAAAAAAAAGTTCTCTTAAAAAATATGAAATCACATGTACAATATCAATTTTTTATATATGTAAAAAAAATTACAAAACTAATACAATACATATATAGGGATAGATACATAGGTGTTTCACACATACAAGTATTTAGGAATCTACATTCAATTAGCTATCTATGTATTACACAAGCATATATACACTTTATGTACAGTTACACTTAAAAAGAGATAGACACCCTATTAAAAAATATTAAAAGAAATAATTTATATATATATATATATGAGAGGCCAAATATAATTTGACATATGAAAGCGATTTATTTGTCTGAATAGGAGTTAATAACCTCTTTTTAATATTTTTTTATTTTGTAAATATTATGAGTTTAGGTTAATTATAGTTGAAGTATACATGAAACATATGTATATTAAATATAGTAATATACCTGTAAACTGTATAATTTAAATTGGGACAAATAAACATCTTGTTTTTGTTCTTGTCTTCGTGTATCTTGGCCTTTGCCTTGGATGGCAATCTTGCTAAATCTTGTTAAATCTTGTTACATCTTGTTAAATAAGCTGCACAGTCTCCGCCAAGAAGCCGCAACAACCACAACAACGACATATTTACTGTAACTACGGCGACAACGACAACAACAACACTATTCCCACCACATTGTCAAATGATCACTCAACCATGACAACGACCGCGTCTGCCACAACTACAGCCATAGTAACAATCATTACAACAACTACAGCAATAACACTGCATCATTTCCACAACCATTAATAGTCTCCATTGATCATGCTAATTGATGTTATGATCACCTACGATGACAACAACAGCAGCAACAACTACAGCAGCTCGAACAGCAGCAGCAGCTCATACTGCAATAGCAACAACGTTAACAGCAACAGCAACAACAACATTACCAATGACATCAACAACGCGAACATCATCATCGTCTACAAGAACACCTCTCCACAGTTTGTTGTTCCATTGTCGCAGGTGAAGTTCCCTACTCCGACAAAAGTAGCAGTCAACTGAAGGCTGTCCTCGACAGCGGGTACCGCATGCCTCGCCCGACGCACTGCCAAGATACGATGTAAGTGAAACATGCCCACACTTGTGTTCGTATGTAGTATAGGTAATGCAACCTGCAATATTTATCTGAAAATTAACGGCACATAAAGAACACATGTATGTATGTATGTATATATATATATATATATATATATATATATATATATATATATATATATATATATATATATATATATATATATATATATATATATATATATATATATATATATTTTAGACATCTATGGAAGTCGGATACGTGTCACTATGCACGTTATAAGTAGACATGTATACACGTTTGCAGGGCTGCCAACTGTTGTACGTTCGCATGCACATATATATCCTATTTAAATTAATGCTAATGCATTATATATGTGCACGAACGGCAAGTAAAAATTGGTATTTCGTTTATCTGACTTTCCAGCAAATGGCCTGATCACGTTCCGTGCACATCGTTTTACTTATAGGTACGACCAGGTCATGAAGCCGTGCTGGAGCAGCAGCGCCAGCTCGCGGCCGTCGTTCGCAGACGTCGTCAACAAAATCGAAAAGTTGTTCACAGGTGGCGCTGCAGGGGACGAGTACTACTACGACATCTCGAAAAAGGGACAGGGACAGGCAGGCGTGGAGGACGACGGCTTGTATCAGAACAACATTGTGAGGAAGCCATAGTAAGATCACGACACGTGCGACTTCCGCAATGGATGTATGCGTTTTGAACGTGCACACGTTATTTCTTCTTAGTCAGCCCCATTCTGCGCTGTAGTAGCAATAGTTGATCGTACAGCAGCAATCACTCTTTCTTCGCCTTTGGCTTATCCTCAGCCGAAGTCCTGAGTCCACAGTCCTGCTTCTTTGTAGTCGCTGCACGGTACAAATAACAGGTTCACCTAGTATACCGAAAGCAAGGGCTGTCTGTGCATACGTTTCTTCTGACATCCACAGCACGTCTCCGAACCTGGACCATTTTCACGGACATTGGAACTCACGCTGTATAATGCATGTAGTTATAATGTTATATATTGTATAATGCGTCGTTTTTCTTTGTTGGATATATAATCAACGAATGTGTTTGCAGAATCACGTAAGGATTGTATAAGGTTTTGTTTTTGTCGAAACAAAGAATTAGTTACATGGTGTCCCAAACGTAAATTCCTGTTGCGAAGACGTGTGAGTGGGTTAAGTGTTGTACGCGCTGGAAGAGCAACGTTCGACCTGTGTGATGATTGTTTCACCGCTTCGCTTTCTTCGATCCACGTTTAGAAGATGTAATGTTACTGAATCAACTTTCGTGAAGCGTGTCACATAATATTAAATGTTACTCTTTGGCGTAAATTTGTGTATCTTCTTATGTTTGTACATTCTTCATTCTTCGATAATTGTGCCTCTTCGATATTATTTTGTCAAATGTATAGCTGTTGAACAATAGTTCGGCAAATGTATTAGTTTAATGTTATAAATACACACTCATGCATACACGCACACACACACACACACACACACACACACACACACACACACACACACACACACACACACACACACACACACACACACACACACACACACACACACACACACACACGCACGCACACACGCACACACACACACACACACACACACACACACACACACACACACACACACACACACACACACACACACACACACACACACACACACACACACACACACACACACACACACACACACACACACACACACACACACACACACACACACACACACACACACACACACACACACACACACACACACACACACACACACACACACACACACACACACACACACACACACACACACACACACACACACACACACACACACGCACGCACGCACGCACACACACACACACACACACACACACACGCACGCACACACACACACACACACACACACACACACACACACACACACACGCTCACACGCTCACACGCTCACACGCACACACGCACACACGCACGCACACTCGCACACGCGCACACACGCACAACCGCACCGTCGACTATCTCACGCGATGTTAGCTATTGTTTAGTGTTATATTATGCACTAGAGGCGCCACGGGTTATTTCGGGTAGATTTTATTAAGATACTTTAATACAGCCTATTACTGATGAAGTGTGGTTTGACAACACTATATACAAGGAGATTAAGTGTTGACCAAGTAATAGAACTAGATGGCTCAAAGTAGCATTAGTAACAGAACAGTGTAGATTGGATATGAGAGCGTACTCATTGTTCCTGATGACAATAAAAGTATATAACAAATTATCTTCAGTGTTGACTTTGACGATGATTCTTCTCAATCCTCCTCTTCTCAACGTGTCTAGATATATTTGTAAGTAATAGTTTTAAAACTATTCACACACAATAGATCGGATTATCAACGAACGTGTGTTTGCGATGGGTTCAAAACTAAACGAAATGAGGAAGCATCTTTGACAGTCAATCCACTAAATAAGTGTAAACTGTTCGCGTTTTAGCAGTGTTGATTCATGTTGACGACCCCTGTAGTCTTAAGTCCATTTACATTGTAGAATTATCTGATAGCGTTCGCGTAAATTTCGCCACACACGGAAATAATCCTGCTTCCGCCTGATGTACGGGGAGCCCATGCGGTTGACATTCAAACGATTTTCTTTTCAAATTTCATATATCGCAGGATCACAGTATAGTAGTGCATGACCTACAGCTACAGGACCCCGTGTCACTTTTATGATGATGGGTCTCGGATAGGCAAGTTGGTCAAGTTTCAAAATGGCAGTTGTGGACACGAACACCGGTCCTGTCGATTGACAGGCCAGCTACCTCGCCCCACGCAATGTACTGACTGGCCTATGGATGGCCGTCTTGTGAATACATTATAACATGTGTAATGGTCGAATGAACAATTTCTGCAAAACCACCACCACACGGTCGTATTCCAAAGTTAGCTTCCGATCTGTTGAGTTGCATTTTGCATTAAATGGTCTTATACATTATTATGTATGGGTTCACGCCAGTTGTAACTCGAGTGAATACGTAGAAGACAGATCGCATACATTCAGAATGCATTTCTCAGTTACAATGCATTTCTCTGGGAGACCATATACCATCAACGGGGGAGAGGCATACCTTACTCTGCCACATCCTTTCTCTGGGAGTCCCCATACCATCAACAGGAGGAGAGGCATACCTTAATCTGCCCCATCATATCTCAGGGAGACCAAATACCATCAACAAGGTGGAGAGGCATACCTTACTCTGCCCCATAATTTCTCTGGGAGTCCCCATACCACAAACGCGAGGATAGGCAAACCTTAATCTGCCCCATCATATCTCAGGGAGACCACATACCATCAACAGGAGGAGAGGCATACCTTACTCTGCCCCATCCTTTCTCTGGGAGACCCCATACCATCAACCTGAGGAGAGGCATACCTTACTCTGCCCCATCCTTTCTCTGGGAGACCCCATACCAACAACAGGAGGAGCGGCACACCTTATTCTGCCCCATCGTTTCTCTGGGAGACCCCCATACCATCAACAGGGGGAGAGGCATACCTTACTATGCCCCATCCTTTCTCTGGGAGTCCCCATACCATCAACACGAGGAGAGGCATACCTTACTCTGCCCCATAATTTCTCTGGGATACCCCATACCATCAACAGGAGGAGAGGCATACCTTACTCTTGGGAGACCCCCATACAATCAACAGGAGGAGAGGCACACCCTACTCCGGGAGACCCCCATACCATCAACACGGGAGAGGGACACCTTACTCTGCCCCATCCTTTGTCTGTGGTGTATTTTAATTCACTGTCCCACGCTCACACACCAACACACACTTTTCTATGATATTCGAATCTAGTATCTTGGTTAATTCAGCCACATAATTTGTGTTTCAGCCACATAATTAGTAGAGCAGCGCAACTCCTTGTCACATTGGTCAACTAATATTTTGAATGCAGAAATAAATAGTTAGCTAATCTATTATAACTGTGAGAGAGCGCGTGCGTAAACGTATGTTTTCTGCGTCATAATAATGTGTAAACATACGAGTGTGTGTGGATGTGTGTGTGTGTGTGTGTGTGTGTGTGTGTGTGTGTGTGCGTGCGTGTGTGTGTGTGTGTGTGTGTGTGTGTGTGTGTGTGTGTGTGTGTGTGTGTGTGTGTGTGTGTGTGTGTGTGTGTGTGTGTGTGTGTGTATGTGTGTGTGTGTGTGTGTGTGTGTGTGTGTGTGTGTGTGTGTGTGTGTGTGTGTGTGTGTGTGTGTGTGTGTGTGTGTGTGTGTGTGTGTGTGTGTGTGTGTGTGTGTGTGTGTGTGTGTTTGTGTGTGTGTGTGTGTGTGTGTGTGTGTGTGTGTGTGTGTGTGTGTGTGTGTGTGTGTGTGTGTGTGTGTGTGTGTGTGTGTGTGTGTGTGTGTGTGTGTGTGTGTGTGTGTGTGTGTGTGTGTGTGTGTGTGTGTGTGTGTGTGTGTGTGTGTGTGTGTGTGTGTGTGTGTGTGTGTGTGTGTGTGTGTGTGTGTGTGTGTGTGTGTGTGTGGAGTACCCCCCTTCGTGTGAAATTGTAGATGTCACCTCCGGTGTAGGTGGACTATTGCCACCCACTTCCTGTTGAAATCCGTGTTTACACTGAACCCGCGTGATGGACTGTGCGGCGAAAGGTAAATCAGAAACGTTATTTATTAACGGTCTCGGTACACAATGACATTCTCTATTTTATCCTTCCCGGTTGCATCTTGGTCACGACACAGAGTCACGATTCTGTTATCAAGGAAGTGCACTGCACCGGAACAATCACTAAAACAAATTGATAATTAATTGGCAAATTAATTGTATATATATAATATATATATATATATATATATATATATATATATATATATATATATATATATATATATATATATATATATATATATATATATATATATATATATAAATATATATATATATATATATATATATATATATATATCTATATATATATATATATATATATATATATATATATATATATATATATAAAACCCAACCATATGTATGTTATGTCCATGTGTGTGCATAAATACAATGTACTTGCAATGATGTGACTTTCATTCAAGTCAATTGAACCAATCACTGACTGACATAAACGTTAAGATCTAAGCTGATTTTTGTGGAGCTCAGACAATGCAAAACGTCGTCAGCAACAGCAATGGTCATTTTGTGAATTGCGAACTTTTGCATATCCCTTGTCAATATTCGATGCGACTCGGTTCTCCCAGTGAAACAGTCATCAAATAGCCAACTTTTTGGGCTCACGGAGGAGAGTTATTTTAGTATTCGGCAATATAATTTACTCACTAACTCAGATATCCGTCAAATCGTACACGCCAAACCTTGCTCGCTGAGCGTCAATGCTGGTCACACTTACGCCTGTGACTATGTTGGCACTGCTTTCCTTGCTATTCATAATTCCATGATACTATCTCAATACTACTACAATAGCTATAACTATTCAAAGAGTGTACACTTCTGGTTAGCCGATTAACACTATTGCCTAGCCGATTAGTGGACACTTCTTATTAACTACCTGCACCCAGCTTTGTTTGTCCAAGATAAATATTACCCTTTGAACAAGTTGAATGGATTCGTCTTGCAAAGGTGTATTCCCAAATAAATGTTATTTTCCAAGTGTGTGATGCTTCTATGCTACATATTTTGGGTCGCGCTTGTGACATTGCTAAAATGCCAACATGAAGGGACCTACACACAAATATGTATGCTACACGGGACCTGCAACGATAAATACGAGTAACAACACAAAGTGTACTCAATATATTTGGCACAAGAGACAAACGCTATGATAATATGTGTGACACAATTGTAGTCAATGGCCTCACAAAATCAACTTTCGTCCACTGCATCGGATAGAAAGGCCAAGGTGATTCTCGCAGTCAACCAGATGTTTGACACGAGCTGATTAGTTCACACGGAATGCGGAAGTAAATCATATATATAGAGAGATATCGGTAACGTGAGGCTCTAATATTGAGGTGTATGTTACAAATCATAGTGCGAGAACCCTTACTTGCCATTATCTGCTTCTCTGTCGTCGCTCTTCAGCTGGTCGACTGGTGAGATTTGTCTGCTATGTTCTTGAAACTAGCAACGTTTTCCTGACAATTAACATGAGAATAACATTACTTAATCAGTGATTTAAGACGATTTGTGAATGATGCTTTTTAGGCTTAATGCCACTATTTATTTCGCCGAAACTCGTTGACGTGCATAATTGGAACGAAATCTCTCCAATAATGTCGAATAACGGCTGGGGACAAACTGTTTATAAAAAATCAGGTATATCAATTGGTGCGAAGAACGAGCTAGTGATGGTGTTGTTCTACATCAAATTGCAACGAAATCCGACCATCCTGTCTCTGAACGAATTACTGTAGAATTAGGAAAATATGGAAAACGTAAAGAAAATAGATGAAAAATGTTCCGCAGTCGGTGAATATCAACATGTTTACAAAATATATAGTATACTGAAAATCGCCCAGCGAGGTCGCACGCATTGATGACCGTTGCCCAAGTTGTCACTGGCGTTGTTGACGAGGTAGAATATGTTGCATGGGAAGCGTAATGACGAAGAATTTCTTGCTGACGAGCTTGGCAACAACTTGTTCGGTAGATTATGTCTTGTAGGCGCTCTTAGCAACAACTTGTCCGACAGATTATGTCTTGTAGGCGCGCTTGGCAACAACTTGTTCAGCAGCTTATGTCTGGTAGGCGCGTTTGGCAACAACTTGTTCAGCAGCTTATGTCTGGTAGGCGCGCTTGCAACAACTTGTTCGGTAGCTGATGTCTGGTAGGCGCGCTTGGCAACAACTTGTTCAGCTGCTTATGTCTGGTAGGCGCGCTTGGCAACAACTTGTTCAGCAGCTTATGTCTGGTAGGCGCGCTTGGCAACAACTTGTCCGGCAGGCGCGCTTCACTTGCAACGATCTTTAATAAACTGATCTGAATTACCACTATTTACTAAACGCAAAAGTCATGTAGCTTTTCCAAATACATCAGCGAATTTGTTAGTGATTTGTGTATGCTATCTTACTAAAAAACAAGATGCTTTGATGTCATGAGGCGTTTTCCACTCTCTCTTCATTGTCTGCTTCATTGTCGTCGCAATTAAGGTGGTCGACTTGCAATTTTTTCCTTTCAACCACGTGTTTGTTAGTCATGATCAGAGCAAATCGAAGTGTTCAATCATTATTTTCTAGAAACTGGCAAATATATGTTGAGTTACTTGACTTCGAAGTCTTATTTTGGAATTTTATAAGAAACGAAGTGGCTAGAGAGATTGACAACATGAAGCACTGGACAGATGGTGGACTCAAAGTGGCTAGAGAGATGGACAACATGAAGCACTGGACAGATGGTGGACTCAAAGTGGCTAGAGAGATTGACAACATGAAGCATTGGACAGATGGTGGACTCAAAGTGGCTAGAGAGATTGACAACATGAAGCACTGGACAGATGGTGGACTCAAAGTGGCTAGAGAGATTGACAACATGAAGCACTGGACAGATGGTGGACTCAAAGTGGCTAGAGAGATTGGCAATATGAAGCATTGGACAAACGGTGGACTCGAAGTGGCTAGAGAGATAGACAACATGAAGCACTGGACAGAGGGTTAGAGAGATAGAGAACATGAAGCACTGGACAGATGGTGGACTCAAAGTGGCTAGAGAGATTGACAACATGAAGCACTGGACAGAGGGTGGACTCAAAGTGGCTAGAGAGATAGACAACATGAAGCACTGGACAGATGGTGGACTCAAAGTGGCTAGAGAGAGTGATAACATGAAGCATTGAACAAACGGTGGACTCGAAGTGGCTAGAGAGATAGACAACATGAAGCACTGGACAGATGGTGGACTCAAAGTGGCTAGAGAGATTGACAACATGAAGCATTGAACAAACGGTGGACTCAAAGTGGCTAGAGAGATAGACAACATGAAGCACTGGACAGATGGTGGACTCAAAGTGGCTAGAGAGAGTGATAACATGAAGCATTGAACAAACGGTGGACTCGAAGTGGCTAGAGAGATAGACAACATGAAGCACTGGACAGAGGGTGGACTCAAAGTGGCTAGAGAGATTAGCAACATGAAACATTCTCACCTCCCACACACACACACTGAAGTACGAAGGGGGATGCTCCCCTCCCACACACACACACACACACTGAAGTACGAAGGGGGATGCTCCCCTCCCACACACACACACACACTGAAGTACGAAGGGGGATGCTCCCCTCCCACACACACACACACACACACTGAAGTACGAAGGGGGATGCTCCCCTCCCACACACACACACACACACACTGAAGTACGAAGGGGGATGCTCCCCTCCCACCACACAGGTATTGAAGTAGGGAGGGGGATACTCCCCTCCCACACGCACACCGAATTAGGAAGGGGGTACTCCCCTCCCACACAAACCCCGAGGTAAGAAGGGGGATACTTCCCTACCACACACACACCGACGTAGGAAGGGGGAAACTCCCCTCCCACACACACATCGAAGTAGGAAGGGGGATATTCCCCTCCCACACACATAATGAGGTAGGAAGGGGGGTACTCCACACACACACACACACACACACACACACACACACACACACACACACACACACACACACACACACACACACACACACACACACACACACACACACACACACACACACACACACACACACACACACACACACACACACACACACACACACACACACACACACACACACACACACACACACACACACACACACACACACACACACACACACATATTTATATATATATATATATATATATATATATATATATATATATATATATATATATATATATATATATATATATATATATATATATTAAAGCTCGTGCGTGTGCATAAATAACGTGTATTTGCAACGGTGTACTGTGATTGAATACTACACAACCCTAGCTGTGTCCTAGAACCTTTAACTTGCCTACACAGGGAACGGATGCTAGAATACTACACAACCCTAGCTGTGACCTAGAACCTTTAACTTGCCTGCACAGGGAACGGATGCTAGAATACTACACAACCCTAGCTGTGTCCTAGAACCTTTAACTTGCCTACACAGGGAACGGATGCTAGAATACTACACAACCCTAGCTGTGTCCTAGAACCTTTAACTTGCCTACACAGGGAACGGATGCTAGAATACTACACAACCCTAGCTGTGACCTAGAACCTTTAACTTGCCTACACAGGGAACGGATGCTAGAATACTACACAACCCTAGCTGTAACCTAGAACCTTTAACTTGCCTACACAGGGAACGGATGCTAGAATACTACACAACCCTAGCTGTGTCCTAGAACCTTTAACTTGCCTACACAGGGAACGGATGCTAGAATACTACACAACCCTAGCTGTGTCCTAGAACCTTTAACTTGCCTACACAGGGAACGGATGCTAGAATACTACACAACCCTAGCTGTGTCCTAGAACCTTTAACTTGCCTACACAGGGAAAGGATGCTAGAATACTACACAACCCTAGTTGTGACCTAGAACCTTTAACTTGCCTACACAGGGAACGGATGCTAGAATACTACACAACCCTAGCTGTAACCTAGAACCTTTAACTTGCCTACACAGGGAACGGATGCTAGAATACTACACAACCCTAGCTGTGTCCTAGAACCTTTAACTTGCCTACACAGGGAACGGATGCTAGAATACTACACAACCCTAGCTGTGTCCTAGAACCTTTAACTTGCCTACACAGGGAAAGGATGCTAGAATACTACACAACCCTAGCTGTGTCCTAGAACCTTTAACTTGCCTACACAGGGAACGGATGCTAGAATACTACACAACCCTAGCTGTGTCCTAGAACCTTTAACTTGCCTACACAGGGAAAGGATGCTAGAATACTACACAACCCTAGCTGTGTCCTAGAACCTTTAACTTGCCTACACAGGGAACGGATGCTAGAATACTACACAACCCTAGCTGTGTCCTAGAACCTTTAACTTGCCTACACAGGGAAAGGATGCTAGAATACTACACAACCCTAGCTGTGTCCTAGAACCTTTAACTTGCCTACACAGGGAAAGGATGCTAGAATACTACACAACCCTAGCTGTGTCCTAGAACCTTTAACTTGCCTACACAGGGAACGGATGCTAGAATACTACACAACCCTAGCTGTGTCCTAGAACCTTTAACTTGCCTACACAGGGAAAGGATGCTAGAATACTACACAACCCTAGCTGTGTCCTAGAACCTTTAACTTGCCTACACAGGGAACGGATGCTAGAAATATGTACCTGTGGCACACATCGTTCCACCCAAGTGTATATTAAAGGTACGTTCTTGTGTAGCGCGGTATCCCGGCCTTGGGACTGTCGAAAGCGCTTTACACTTCACCTTTGGCAGTCCTGTTCATTCCAGCGCCAACATGACTTCTCTGGGAAGAATTCAGCAACGCTGCAGTTACTGCGCGAATGCGATTTGTTCTCATATTCACCTAGAGCCAGGTACTCATTTATACAGCTGAGTGAACTGAAGCAACGTGGGGAGAACGAAATTGCCCAAGCTTCGAAACGACTACAAGAGGATTTGAACCCGGATGCTGTCGACTGAGAGTCTGATTTACTAGCCACGGATTACCGCCATACATACAAAGGGATGTCCCAGTCAGGTGTAACTGCAAACTCACTGCCACCCCTGGAGCGGGTGGAATATATTATCCCTCTTCCATTTGACACTTTTTGTTGGACTGTAATACTTAAAATATCTCAGAAACGTTATTTATTAACGGAATTCATATACAATGGAAGTAGACAGTTATACTTCCCGGTGGCGTCCTGGTCACGACACAGATTCACGATCCTGTTACATGCTATGTGCCATTAGTTGAACTAAAGGCAGAATTATAAATTTTTTTTCTCGTAAATTCCAAAGATGGGTCGCTGAGCGCCATTGCCGGTGAGAGGTACCCTTGACTCTGGCCCACACAGATGGGTCGCTGAGCGTCATTGCCTGTGACAGTTGCCCCTTACGCTGGCCCGTGCAGGTTAGTCGCTGAGCGTCATTGCCGGGACAGTTACCCCTTACGCTGCCCCGTGCAGGTTGTTCACTGAGCATCAATGCCGGTGACAGTCAACCATGTCGCTAGTCCGTGGAGGTGGGTCGCTGAGCGTCATTGCCTGTGACAGTTGCCCCTTAAGCTGGCCCGTGCAGGTTAGTCGCTGAGCATCAATGCCGCGACAGTTACCCCTTACGCTGGCCCGTGCAGGTTAGTCGCAGAGCGTCATTGCCGGGACAGTTACCCCTTACGCTGGCCCGTGCAGGTTAGTCGCTGAGCGTCATTGCCGGGACAGTTACCCCTTACGCTGGCCCGTGCAGGTTAGTCGCTGAGCATCAATGCCGGGACAGTTGCCCCTTACGCTGGCCCGTGCAGGTTAGTCGCTGAGCGTCATTGCCGGGACTGTTACCCCTTACGCTGGCCTGTGCAGGTTGTTCGTTGAGCATCAATGCCGGTGACAGTCAACCATGTCGGTACTCCGTCCAGGTGGGTCGCTGAGCGTCATTGCTGGGACTGTTACCCCTTACGCTGGCCCGTGCAGGTTGGTCGCTGAGCGTCAATGTCGGCGACAGTTCACCATTTCGCTGCCCCGTGCAGGTCTGTACCGTTCATGATCACCACAATGAAGACTATTAAAGAACACGGACCAAGTTGGTAGTTGTAAACAGACAACACATCGGTCGACACAGTGGTTTATCTTACTCGGTGGTAGTAACTTTAGACATACAAAATACAACGCAGCCAACGCGACGTTTCACAATAATATATGATGTGTCATAATGTGGTAGACAATTATCACATTTAATTCACACATTCCGTCCAGTGGATTTAAAAGGGACAGACCAATAGAAATTGACGGAGACTTCGTCGTCAACACGAGAGCTGATTGATGCGCGCTTACCTGACCAATTAAATTTCAGCACAGAAGGCGGAAGTAAAACATGTATGTATACATATACAGAGAGACATTCGTGGCAAGAGCCATTGAAATAGATACACCATGGCGCGAGGAGCCTTGCTCGCCATCATATGTTTCTCTGTCATCGCTCTTCAGCTGGTCGATTGGTAAGTGTTTTCTTCTACAACGTTCTTGAAACTAGCAACTTTCTAGCAACACCTAAATGTAAATAACAGGAAAATACCGTTAGTTTTTTCAGTGGACTAACATAATTACTTCGGACCAGAACAATGTGATTCTAGTAAGGTGTTAATACAGCAGGAATAGGGAATGATTCAGTCCCAGCCAATATGAATAGATTAAACGATTTATTATATCAGTCCTGAGTATGTTAAGAGGAGTCCAATGTAAAAAAATAAATCTAATGTAATACATATTGCATATGTCACACTATGACTTACATCGATTATTTGAAACATTCGGTGTCTACCGTTGGCCGTGGTCACTGTATGTTAAGGTCAGATTTTACCATCACCTGTAGAGCGATGTGGCTGTGTTTTTATTGTTTGTTTGGCCCTGATGTCCCGTAGTTGAGAGTCGATGTCCCGTAGTTGAGAGCCGATGTCCCGTAGTTGAGAGCCGATGTCCCGTAGTTGAGAGCCGGTGTGAATGTCAACATATCAAAAAAATATGCAACTGTAAAACACCCAACGAGGTCGCACGCAATCGTATTCACACCACACATTGTCACTTACAGTACTGACGTTGTATAACGCGTCGATGGCACGCGCATTGGCAAATTTCCAGTTGACAGGTTTAGCGAACATCCTTTCGACAGTTTATTTCTGGTAGGCTTAACTGCAACGCCATTTAATATTTAACGTTTTTATAACAGAATAGGACCCGTGAACGCATATAAAACGTTGTGCTTGTTCCGTTCGTGAGTAATTAAGTGATGTTTATGGCAGTCTAAATTATTGTAACGGTTGAGCTGGAGATACAGTAAACGAGAAAGTCACGTGGATTTTGCGACCACATCTACGATTTTGCTGGTGATCTTTTTGTTTTTTTCCTGAGTGAGTTAGTGGTTTATTTCGGAATTGAAAAAATACAGAACATAAATAAAAGACAAATAATGCAATATATACCATTACTGGTAGCAGCAAAGCCTAGACTGTTACCTGTGAGTATCTATATGTATGCAGGCCCCTGTATACAAATATACGGTAAACAAAAAATAAATTGTGTCACTGGTCGCTGCTAACCGCTGATAATGGTAGACTGATTGTTATAACATAGAAACAGCATGCAATTAATAACTATAAACTGACAACTAATACACTACCATAAATAATAAGTAACAATTGTGACAAGGTCAGTAGACGAAGAAATGAACAACACGAAATACTTTGAGGGTGAAAAATATTTGGCACGTGATCGTCAGTCACAGTAATATATCAGTGCTTCCCCTCATATCACGCATTAAGCAACGTCAAACTATTGATTTGATCATGTCTTCAACTTGTCAGCATGCATACATACATACATACATACATACATACATACATACATACATACATACATACATACATCCATAATAGTTAGTTATTAGTTAATATAAGTTACCGAGTGTAACCAGGAATATGACTATATATAAACATAATCTCGCTTTCTCAAAGGCGAACATGTCTCTGCTAATAACTTGCGTTTAACGTCGTGTTTGTTGATCCTAGCAATAAGAGGATCAAGTCTAAGTAACGCAGCCGTCTCTTTTATGTGTACGTCTCGTAGACAACCATACCTGGGTGACTCATATAACGCAGTCGTCTCCTTTATGTGTACGTCTCGTAAACAACCATGCCTGGGTGATTTGTATAACGCATCCGTCTCCTTTGCTTGTGCACCTCTTAGACAATCATGCCAGGGCGACTCACCTAATGCTGTTTGACGGATGGCTCCCCAAAAGTGGCACCATTCACGACATACCGTGCGAAATCTGAACATAGCTATAGGTCGTGGCAAGGGTGATATGATTCATGTGATCTCCCATGAGCGGAGGCCGGGTTCACTACAGACACATATCGCACATTTAGCTGTATCTACTAGAGGCTACCGTCATCGCAAAATCATATTTTGTTTCGTAATTAGACATTCGCAGCCCACGTGACCTGATCATTTAGTTACGTCATCGCAGCGACCCATCGTCTCAATCACGAATGGCTAAATACACGTGTTCAGCTCAGATTTCCCGACGCACACATTCAACCATGACCATCAAATGTATTTCACAATAATAATAATAATAATAATAATAATTAACTTCTGTGCCGCCTATATCCCCAGGAACCTGAGCTCAGAGGCGCAACAAAACAAAATCATTAAGCATAATCGTGAACAGGGACACGCAAAAGTCATTATCAGAACGAGGGACAACCGACAAATGTAGCACCAATATAATATTTAAAGAAACATTTGCGCTTAAATTTCAAAATACACACAGCAGATAAAAACATACGAAACTCTGTGTCGTCTCATGTAGTTGTACACAAAGGATGTTGAGCCGAGAGATCATGTAGGCGCATTTGTTACAGTTACTCACACTACTGTCCCAGAAGGTACACGGTCCGTGTGAGAAAGGCAAGGACAGTTTGCTATCGCTGTGGATGGTGGTGGAGAAGGTAAGGAGAGTTTGCTATCGCTGTGGAGGGTGGTGGAGAAGGTAAGGACAGTTTGCTATCACTGTGGAGGGTGGTAGAGAAGGTAAGGACAGTTTGCTATCGGTATGGAGGGTGGAGGAGAAGGTAAGGACAGTTTGCTATCGCTGTGGAGGGTGGTGGAGAAGGCAACGACAGTTTGCTATCGCTGTGGATGGTGGTGGAGAAGGTAAGGACAGTTTGCTATCGTTGTGGAGAATGGTGGAGAAGGTAAGTACATTTTACTATTGCTGTGGATGGTGGTGGAGAAGGCAAGGACAGTTTGCTATCGCTGTGGAAGGTGGTGGAGAAGGTAAGGACAGTTTGCTATCGCTGTGGATGGTGGTGGAGAAGGTAAGGACAGTTTGCTATCGCTGTGGAAAGTGGTGGAGAAGGTAAGGACAGTTTGCTATCGCTGTGGAGGGTGGTGGAGAAGGTAAGGACCGAAAGTTCTTCCTCCTGTCCTTGTGTAGAGATGTTGGCGACCATGGCCTCCATACATTTCGAACATTTTGGTCAGCAACTGTCGTTTATGTGGTCTTTCAATCAAATTGTTGAAAATGTCTTATTCTGGCGTTGTATTGAGTTGTGACACCCGCCTTTTCCCTTAGATTATCTCTGCTTTGGTTTGGCTGCTTTTCGTTGCATTTCCTGTTGTAATTGGCGTCTTGTTATTCTGTTTAATGTATAATTTTAGATATTTTGTAGTATGTCATGTATAATAGTGTATATCCACAATTTCGTTATGCATTACAGAAGAACACCTCTAAAGCGGCCACCTGAGACAAAGTTACCTGATTAAAGGGGTATCCGGGTGAGAAAACATGGTCAGATGTGAAGATCTTAAAAAAAGCAGGCTCTGATAGAGTGACCGTTTTTAAGGTGTGACCGTTTCCGAGGGATGTCTGCTTTGAGCGTTTCTAATGTATTCTCTTTTTCTCCTTCTTCTCACGATTTCCACCTGGGTGCCTCTCTATATTCGATTATTTATTATCCAAATATACACCAATTACGCTATGCAAATAAAAATGTTATCAATACCATCGTAATCATCATCATCATTTTTGTCGTCGTTGACGTCGTGAACGTCACAGTTATCTTGATCGTCACCGTTATCGATGACAACTATGGTAACGACGACGACGTCGTCTTAGTCACCATTGTCACTGTGCCACGATTGAAGCCATCGTGACAGCAGTCGTCGTGATCGACATACTCACCATTGCTTTCATCATTATTGTCATTATCGTCACAACAACGATAACCCTTGGTGCATTTTACCAGTTGTTCGCAACCACACTGTCAAGCACTAATTCCGCCCCTTTTCCCAGACATCGATGTCATTAAAAGAGGGAGTTGTTCCGTTTGAATGGAAAGAAGCAAACATCATACCATTATTTAAAAAGGGTTCGAGAAATAAGTCAGAGAATTACAGACCAGTGAGTTTAACGTCAGTGATTTGTAAATTATTAGAAAGGTTAATTAAAGACCATATGGTGGACTTCCTCGTTAAGCATAAATTATTAAATTCATCTCAACATGGATTCCTTAAAGCGAGGTCATGCTTAACAAATGTGTTATGTTTTTTGGAAGAAATCACTAAGTGGATAGACGAGGGATCGCCAGTAGATATTATCTACTTAGATTTTCAGAAAGCTTTTGACAAAGTGCCACATCAAAGATTGCTACTTAAATTAAAAGCCCATGGTATCGGGGATAGCATAACTGACTGGATAGAACAATGGCTGACTGACAGAAGACAACGAGTTGTAGTAGATGGCGAAGTTTCAAATTGGAAATCGGTTTTGAGTGGGGTACCTCAAGGATCAGTATTAGGACCTATATTATTCTTAATTTATATCAATGACTTGGACGACAGTATAACAAGTAACGTACTGAAATTTGCGGACGACACAAAACTGTTTAGAAAGGTTAATACTGATGGTGATAAACAACATTTACAAAACGATCTAGACAGATTAGTGAAATGGTCTGAGAAATGGCAGATGCTGTTCAATTTTGGGAAATGTAAATGCCTACATACAGGACATGGGAACTTGAATGTAAACTATAAAATGGGAGCTACTGTTCTTGGTACTACTGTAAAAGAAAAGGACTTAGGAGTTACAATAAGCGCTGATATGAAAGTTTCAGAGCAGTGTGGTATTGCAGCTTCAAAGGGTAATCAAATTCTTGGATTGATTAGAAGAAACATAACATACAAGGGAAAAAAGTTAATTATACCTCTTTATAAAGCAATAGTTAGACCTCATTTAGAATACTGTATACAAGCATGGAGACCATATCGTAAGAAGGATATAGATACGCTTGAACGCATACAAAGGAGAGCAACTAAAATGATTCCAGAACTTAGAGACCTTAGTTATGAAGAACGCCTGAAAGAATGTGGTTTAACAACTCTAGAGACAAGGAGGTTAAGAGGAGATCAGATTGAAGTTTTTAAGATATTGAATGGGTATGAAAATATTGATAGAAATATGTTTTTCTCACTCAAGAAGGATAGCAGAACTAGAGGACATGAGGTAAAATTAGTAAAGGATCAATGTAGATTGGACATCAGGAAGCACTCGTTCTCACAGAGGACAGTAAATGAATGGAACAAACTGTCTACAGATTGTGTAACTGCTAGCAGCGTGAATATGTTTAAAAACAAGGTTGACACATATATCAGGAGGGCTGTTATAAGTAGGTGAACATTGTTGGACTCTCGATAAGCCAATGGCTTCCTTGTCCACTTGCCATCTGGGCCTTTGGCTTGGATGGCAAATCTTGTTAAATCTCTTGTTAAATGTTGCCGAACGGTGTGCTACTACAGGCCAGAAACGAGGATTGACCCGAAGCAGTGCTGTCCAAGCTGGCGAGGGGCTCGCTGCAATATACGTAAGTTACTCCTCACAACAGGGGATGAGACAAAAGTACATGTTCACTGTAGCTAGCATTTTTTTTAACTTACATTTTTATGAAGAATCCATTGCTTTAATTAACATAAATGTTTCACCTTCTGCGACACCAGTTTCTTTCTAGCAATCGGCACCAAACCCATTATTCGATTGTACGAAGTATCTCTTTGTATGACAATGCACATTAGGCCTTGCCATAAGGAAATGCCAGTTCGTTTGTTGAGCTTCTGTAAGTTAAACAAATCTAAACATCACATCCGCCATTAAATACATCTTATTACTGTTAACCCATTTTGTGTTTTATTTTCTAAGAAAGGGCACTTTCTGTAATGAACTATGAAATTTCGCTTGTTTTCAAAACGGATTTCGGGAAACCTGCCTTGCTTCGATGTAATAGCAACACATCACTGATTGTCATGCAAATTTTAAATCGCTATTCTACTGTTTTCAGCGATCTGCCGACCGTCCTGTCAGAACAATGCCCTGTGTTTTGACGTCAACAAATGCTACTGCAGGAGTGGCCAGACGGGAGGGACATGTGGCGTAGGTGAGTAGTGACAAGAACAACGCAAAGAATATCATTTTCATTTCATTTTCATTGTACTTAACCATCCCGGTTGATGCTGTTTCGAAGCTTATACAATGTGGATGGTCACTGATTGCCTGTGTCTGTCGTAAGAGACACTTGAAGCAGTTGGTCTGCTTGGTGTCCATGCCAGGGGAAGTAAAAGATCACACAAAGGGAAATGGAATAAACCTGTCGTATACTCACATAGCTAATGTTCTTCAACTATGAAAACACATCCGGGCGCTGCATTAGCTGCTACAACAAACACTTACTCTGGTACTGGAGTAAGTGACATGAACGCCTTGTCTAGGCGGACACAACGCTATATTACATTAGCTGCTATACCAAACACTTACTGTGGTACTTGAGTAAGCTACATGAGTGCCTTGTCTAGGCGGACACAACGCTATATTACAATAGCTGCTATACCAAACACTTACTCTGGTACTGGAGTAAGCGACATGAACGCCTTGTCTAGGCGGACACAACGCTATATTACAATAGCTGCTATGCCAAACACTTACTCTGGTACTGGAGTAAGCGACATGAACGCCTTGTCTAGGCGGACACAAAGCTATATTACATTAGCTCCTATACCAAACACTTACTCTGGTACTGGAGTAAGCTACATGAGCGCCTTGTCTAGGCGGACACAACGCTATATTACAATAGCTGCTATACCAAACACTTACTCTGGTACTTGAGTAAGCTACATGAGCGCCTTGTCTAGGCGGACACAAAGCTATATTACATTAGCTGCTATACCAAACACTTACTCTGATACTGGAGTAAGCTACATGAGCGCCTTGTCTAGGCGGACACAACGCTACATTACATAACTATAATGATAATAATAGCATAGTTGTTGCTGTTGTTATTGTTGTTATTATTAGTATTATATATCACCACAATAGTCCCTCGTTCCACCAAGCTATTCACGTATAAGTGTCTTCTACAGAGAAATGCTCATTCAGGACCAACTGTTATCCCGGAACTTGTCGCTCCGGCGCCTCCGACTGTGCATGTTCCGGTGGATTCGAAGGAACCAACTGTAACATAAGTATGTTATCTCGCATTATTTTCTAGCAACGACAAAAACTATATTTTGTTATGTGTTCTCGGTTATCAATTAGTTGAATACTATTTGTGTCACGTTAGTACACGAGAGTAATCCTACTATTGATTATGATAATGATTGTGATAATGATGATGATAATGGTGATGATGATGTTAAATACATTACCGTCATACTGTTTATTTATTATGGCTGGACCGCACAACTGGAACAGTTGCGTTATTAAATTGGTGGAAGACGACATTGTACATTTTGATTAATACTGACAAAATAATTTTTTCCGAGTTTAGTTCGGGACTCACCTGACTTCAAAGTGTGTCAACTACGTCTGCTGGCGACATCTGGAGGCACAGAGAAGGTCGTTTTTACCGGACAGTGCAACGCAACAGCTCGACTCTATTGGTGAGATAATAGCCTGTTTGGTGTTTATATGATACTCGACTATATATTTGAGATAATAGCCTGTTTGGTGTTTATATGATACTCGACTCTATAAGTGAGATAATAGCCTCTTTCGTGTTTATATGATACTCGACACTATAGGTGAGATAATAGCCTCTTTGGTGTTTCTATGATACTCGACTCTATAGGTGAGATAATAGCCTTTTTGGTTTTATATGATACTCGACTCTATAGGTGAGATAATAGGCCCGTTGGTGTTTATATGATACTCGACTCTATAGGTGAGATAATAGCCTCTTTGGTGTTATATGATACTTTGAGAAAAGAAGAGAGATGTTGAAACGATATGATACAAGCCGAGTTACCCGGGATTGCAATGGACAAAAACGCTGCCTGAGGAGAGGGTGAGAAAGAAAGAAATGGGGATGGAAATGATGATGGGGTGAAGAGTGGGATGAGGAAGGGATGAAGATTGGGATGAGGATGGGGATGAGGATGGGGATGAGGATGAGGATGGGATGAAGATTGGGCCGAGGATGGGGATGAGGATTGTCAAACAAATTAACTTGCTCGATTTGTCAGAAAGCTCTTAGCAACTATCACAAGTGAAGCCCTTCCCAGCATCAACCTTTCACAATGGCTCGCAAACAAAGACATACCATTTGGAGAGCGCAAATGCATAATTAAGTCAATTTACGTCAATAATTTTATTGTATTGCATGGATGGTAAAATAATGCATTCAGTTTCAAAAGTTTATGATCATTATCAAGGATTATTAAATAGAAAGACTTCGTTATTCTTATACGTGCATGATCTTTAAATCAAAACATTTATCATGGCAGAATGTGTTTGCAGCCGTTATTGACAAACATACCAATGCAACGTATTATATTTAATCGATCGATGTTTCATACACTTTCAGCAACCAGCACGATATCAAATATGTCGTCATGGATTGGAAGACAGTGTACGATCGACCGACCGATATACCTCACAAGCCACCGTACATCGGGGAAGTAGGAATTGGCGTCATTAGCACGGATGGCCGGGTGGTACTGAAAAATACCGGTACGTGCATATATGTAATACTCACTATGGGGAAACACACTTCGATTTAACGATGTGTGAAGCTTATAATTAAGAAGCAGCATTTTGTCTTTTTAACTTTTCAAGGGCAACAACTTCTTTGTTTTCGCTTCCTTATTGTTCTTTTACCAAAGTGGCACATTTGATAAAGTGCCCATGTGCTGTTTTATCGATGATCCCTATTTAGTTCTAATTACGGTACCATATTTACGGTAATCTACATTTTAAAGTCGTTTCTTACTCCGTTTGTCTTAATTTCTTCATTGTTGTTTTTGATGCTATCGTGAACATTGTAACGGTCGATGCCAAATATCGTCCATTTAGTTTTATTTGTTTCGTCAGCATCTTCCAATTGTCAATCTTACTTTCACTCATAATATCAACATCCCACAGCATGGATAGGTACTAATGAGCTCAGTTACATTACCAACAGTCTCACATGCCTTGTTACAGGACAACGCGCGATATACGACACAAGATTCAATTGTCAGAGCCCAGTAAGTCCTGCCAAACCTTACTTGGAGTCCAACTGTCCGAACGTGCGGCACAAGTGGAAACATGGAATCGCTCATCGTTACAGGTATGAACATTTTCGAAAGTCTGCCCTCCACTGTACGTGTGCTTCTGTTATTGTTGCTCTGTTCGAAAATGACGAGATACAACTAGTAACGATGACATTTCGTTCTTAACGTTTCGTTGTTCAATTTAATTTCCCCGCTGCAATTGTGACAGTAGTGACCTCTATCGGTAACATTTCAGTCAACGTCAACAATGAACCCATGATAGAAGCATCAACGAAGACGTCTACTGGGAACGTTTTATTGAATGTCACACTGTTTCCAGAGTAGACGTGACATATATAACTTCAATTAGTCAGATTTTATTCAATGTCACTCAGTTCCCAGACTAGTCGCAACACCTGTGACTTCTACTGGTAACCTGTCCACAGCCTGGAAGCGACAATGACAGCGTCTACTGGCGGCTTCAAGACTGTGTTGAACACAGACACGCAGCAGACTTATCAAGAGACCTTCACCGGCGCCACAAACAGCAAGAACGTTGTCGTGACTTTTGACTTCGAGGCACCTAAACACTGCAGTACAACAAATAACTGCGCCAACGAGAATAACGTGCCGATTGACGTTGGACGTGAAATTGACAACAACGTGAGTACAGTGTCGCCCCCGTGTGACATTTCTAGCATGACCTTTTGCTTAAGCCGTTTCACTCCGTGGCGGAGCATAGGTTGTTAACGACTCTTTTCCAGCGAGCACGGTTTTTGTTTGCATGTCTAATTGATTTCCATCTGCAACCTGCTGTTGCTACGTCTACTGTGCCAGGTGTTTGTTGGCCATTTTCCGTTTGTCCTGATAGTTCTATGTGAGCGCCTTTCTCGGAATATATTGTGTGGGCTTCCTGAGCTTAAGCAATACCACTGATTAAAGTAGGCCTCTTTTCCAAATAACCTTATAGAGTTTGAATGCAACAGCAATGGTACCATGGTGACAGGGTATACTAATTTTTTATTAATAGCGCCGTGGGATTTTATATCAATACTTCAATCATCTGCAATTGCACATACATTTATCATTTTGATGTTACTAATGTTTTAGTATTTCACACGTAAATTTCGTACATGCCAAAATATAAACACATTTATTAACTTTGAATCTTGGTGTCCACCGTCCCTACTATTACGGAGTTCGGTGTACCTGTAGAAATCTTCGACCCGGCAAGTCATGTGGGCCGGTTGGACGGACGTCGACTCGGGCCTGGAGCTGTTCTCCTTCGAAGTATTCGCCTTGGCACCAGACAGCGAAGACCTTCTGACAGAGACATCCGTGCCCGTACAGACTGGCATGCAGTCGGCCTTCTCGTAAGCAAAACATGGTGAAAACATTGTGGTGATGGACGTGGTTGTGGTGGTTGTGGTGGTTGTGGTGGCTAGGGTTTTGGTGGTGGTGGTGACGGTGGTGATGATAATGATGATATAATGATGATGATGATGTTGATTATGATGATGATAATGATAACGATGATAGCAACAGCAGCAGCAGCAGCAACAGCAGCAATAGCAGTAGTAAACGCAGCAACAGCAGCAGCAGCAGCAACAGCAGCAACAGCAACAACAACAGCAGCAGCAGCAGCAGCGGCAGCGGCAGAAGCAGCAGCAACAGCAGCAGCAGCAGCAGCGGCAGCTACAGCAGCAACAGCAGCAACAGCAACAGCAGCAGCAGTAGTACCTATAATAAGCAGCACCAATGCTGACATTAACAGTACAGTAATATAATAAAAAACCATCGTAATCATCATCATCGTCAACATGCAACTATAACATTATTAACGATAAAAGTTGTTACGTTAGTGTTGATGCATAATGTGTTGTGATTCTAGTGACAAGGACTTCCCGTCCTACAAACTCTCCGATCCTGGGATGTACTCGGTCGTGCTAAAGGTCGAGGATTCGTCAGGGAACGCCGCCTTCGCCCGTGGACTGTTCCTGTGGGATTCGCGGTCGAATGTGTCTGTCACTGGCCGACCGATGACGGTGTCTGGTGACACGGGTAACGGCGACGGCTTCTCCTGGCTAACTTCGTCCGTCCACCCGACACATCCACTCGGTGTCAACTGGCACGGACACTTTGAGAACGCCTTCCAACACAACAACAAACTGCTCAACAAAGCGAAGAAATGGCCTGTTGACAAAGGTGCGGTTGAACTAGGATTGACATGTGATGTATCTACAAATGTCATGTGTGTTTTATATTAGAATTATAAAATAGATAATTGAATCATTGATGATTAACACTTTGATTTATTTCAAGGCCAGAGTATTTTACAATATATTTATTTCTTTGTATAATTTATAACATAAAACACAATCACACATTTTTGTGTCACCGGTTTATGCCTTCAACATATATCATAATGACACAGTGAAAAATGCAACATGTTATTTAATATTTGTGATACACATATTCCGATGATATCAGCAGTGTCTGTGCTGCAGGCATAGACGATTTGGAAGGAAACAGAACGCTCGCAGCTATTCCAAACGTCAATGGCATAGTCCAGTTTTACATCGGTCATGGTCACGTGGACAGATCGGCACCGACCACGTGGATAGACGTGGAAGAGGATCACTACGAGGTACGCACGAACACAACGTTAGACTCGGGGATCGCCACCAACTATAAATATGTATTTTGTTCTCATTTCATATAGCATTTGGTATAATTACGATATTATTTTTTAAGGATGATTCCTATATTTATTATTGTACTAACTATTAAACCATCAATGTAAAGATATACGACATTGTTTCAGCGATTTTTCTTTATTAATACCTCGTCAGCACCAAGCATTCATTGATGTATATTCTTTCATATGTCTCAGTTATGTCCCGTTCCTGTTACTATTATTACTGTAACTCTGAATATTATTGCTTGATTAATAAGAATTTGAGGTGCAGTAGAACTTAATTTAAATTAAATAATACACAGGCACTATTCGCAACGTCAAACAGTTTAGTTGAAACATGTTGTCAATTACAGTAAGTAATATATATTGTGTAATGTGTATTTGTTTACAGCTTAGAACAACTATCACCGATGGAGAATTCATCCGGGTGTTCGTGAAGGCTGTTGACGTCATGGGGAACAACGCCACTGATTCGCTGGTCGTGGGCGTTGATTCGTCGCCGCCTCGGTTTGTCGAGTACACCTTCCAGAAGAACGTCGAGTCCGGCCGCCCGCTGTTGCCCTACAGTTCCAGGTGCGTAACGTCACGCTGTTGCCCTACAGTTCCAGGTGCGTGACGTCACGCTGTTGCCCTACAGTTCCAGGTGCGTGACGTCACGTTGTTGCCCTACAGTTCCAGGTGCGTGACGTCACGCTGTTGCCCTACAGTTCCAGGTGCGTGACGTCACGCTGTTGCCCTACAGTTCCAGGTGCGTGACATCACGCTGATGGTGGTCAGACCACGCCGGAACAGCTCACTGGTCCTTTGAAAAACATTCGTGTATGAAAATAGGTGTAGTAGAGAATAGACTTACCACGCAGTGACCCAACTATTTGCTCCTTTCTGTGAATTCATAACCGATTATCAGTGTGTTTTCCGTAAACAATAACGTTGCTGTTACATTTAAATTTGTTTGGTAACAAAGTGTTTATACTTGATATTTACAGACAAACATGGTGCAATATGTACCATTTTAATTTTATTTTACATGATCTAATTTGCATGTACTGATTGTATAGAAAATACTTTATCCGATAATGTCACTAGATGTATTATGCATTGTGACTATATGTTTTACATACTGTAAATATGTTTTATCTAATATATGTTTTATGCATTGTAACCAGATCTTCTACTAAAATGTACTGTAGAGAGAAACTTCTCTCATACTCCGCAAGGGGTCTTAGGGAAATAAAAATCATTGTCATTGTCAAACATTGTCAAATCATAAAATAATCTTGTAGCCATGGATAGTTCGCACTGAGTGGTATTCATATTTGTAAGTCTGGGATACAATAACGCCACCTATTAGAATCATTGGCAGCCTTGTGTCTGAATCATAGAGTTTCATCATTAATCATCTCCCTATACACAAGAGCTATACGCCAGTAAATAAAAAAATAATGTTCATACTGGTTTGATATTATATCATTGGAATTTGCTATGAGCACAGGTGTTGACATTTCAGGATCAATATGAAAGCAAATGATCGAGAGAGTGGCATCCGGAGTATACAATACATCGTCAATGACGTCACAACAGGAACCGAGGTGTGGAACGGAACAGTGAATGGACAGAAGGAAACCGAGGTACGGTAACAGAAACATTTCTTACGCAGCCCTTGTCACAACATGTACTCAATGACAACTGCTGGAGCACTAATATTACATATCTTCTAAAGATTTGAATAACTGCTGTTAATTTATCAAGCCAATATTAATGATTTTGGTAAAACAACTATGCTGCTAACAAGTACAAAAGTTTACCTTCTTAAATTTCCCAAAAACCAGTAAGTAGTTCAAGCATATTTGACTTCCCACCATATTATATAAATAAGAGATGCAGATAGAGCCTAATTCCCAACACACGTAAACAAAACTAATATGTTTCACGTATTTACAACTTTGGCTTATAACTTTCACGTGGAACGGCTTATGTATATGTTTAACAAACATCCTCACATATGAACACAAACTATACAAATGCAGCAAAGATAATTAAGTTGACGTTTTATATTGTGTCGTGTCAATATACTGATTACGATTTTGAAAGTATTTGGTAAAAAGTAAAGTCATTCCCCAGGCATTACGCCTTAGGAAGCCATGAAGGCTTATATGGCCAGTGCTTAAACCTGGTTTATGTAGTGCGAAGCAACTTAGAGTGCAGTAATACTGACTCTCCTGGAAGGGACTCTAGTCTATAGCAGGTACCTTACAAACAGTGTTTGTACTCATTTGCAGCTGAGTAGACTGAGGCAAAGTAGGGTAAACGAAATTGCATAAGCTTCGAAAACGAACCGTGCCCAGTGTGGGTCTTGAATTCACAACTCTTTTCACGACATACATAATATCAAACACTGATAAACATCACGCGTCGTAAAATACATTCAAATTATTTCTTTCGCTAAGCTGTCATGTCTCTGGCGTCTCTTGTCTATCCATCTATCAGAACACACAGCAATGCCTGGACGCGGCAACGTGCGACTGTACACCGATGAACGAGTGCTACTACCTGACCCAAGTGTTCTACCTCGATAACTGCTGGTTTCTTCACGGGGAGGGCCACGAGTACCAAATCGACGCAACAATCTTCAACCACGCGGGGCTGTCGACGGCCACACAACTCAAAGTAAGCTGGCTCTCGCTTGGTTATTACTTCCTTGACTTTCGCTACATTGAGCAGTGATATACTGATATATAATTTAAGTAATTTGTGTTATCAACACCAACAATGCAAATTATATTAGTTTCGTTGTGTTGATTGGTTGCACAGATATATAGAGTAATGTTGTTATATATTCTTAGAAGCGCTCAATGCGGTCTTAATCTTCCTCCCATGTAGATAAGTTCATTAGAATGTTGCAATAATAGCCTGAGAGTTATGTGTTCCCGCCATTTCACTATTATCTATATTTATTTATACAGAATATCCCGGGGCAAAGTGGGCTAAACGCACCCTCTCGTTTGAGAAGCCACTGCTCTCCCACGGTGCTACCGTACCCCAATTCTTGTCATGTGTATCCTGTTGGTCTATAACAACAGTTGACAATAATTCCAAATAACTCGCACGTTTTTCTACGTTCGGTTATCACACTGCGTGTTCAAACTGTCTGAATGGTAACACCTTTTCTGAATTCCAGCTCGGCGCTTTGGACGGATTTTTCGGAGTGAACATGTGTGAGTAGAAGTTACGAGTTGTTTAGCCTTGCCCCATATCGTACACCCAGGTGTTGCCCCATATAGTACACCCAGGTGTTGCCCCATATCGTACACCCGGGTGTTGCCCCATATCGTACAACTGGTGTTGCCCTATATCGTACACCCAGGTGTTGCCCCATATCGTACACCCGGGTGTTGCCCCATATCGTACAACTGGTGTTGCTCCATATCGTACACCCAGGTGTTGCCCCATATCGTACACCCGGGTGTTGCCCCATATCGTACAACTGGTGTTGCTCCATATCGTACACCCAGGTGTTGCCCCATATCGTACACCCGGGTGTTGCCCCATATCGTACAACTGGTGTTGCTCCATATCGTACACCCAGGTGTTGCCCCATATCGTACACCCGGGTGTTGCCCCATATCGTACAACTGGTGTTGCTCCATATCGTACACCCAGGTGTTGCCCCATATCGTACACCCAGGTGTTGCCCCATATCGTTCAACTGGTGTTGCTCCATATCGTACACCCAGGTGTTGCCCCATATCGTACAACTGGTGTTGCCCAAGATCGTACACCTGGTGTTGCCCATATCGTGCACCTGGTATTGCCCAATATCGTACAGCTGGTGTTGTCCCAGATCGTACACCTGGTGTTGCCCCATATCGTACACCTGGTGTTGCCCCAAATCGTACACCTGGTGTTGCCCCAGATCGTACACCTGGTGTTGCCCAATATCGCACAGCTGGTGTAGCCCCAGATCGTACACCTGGTGTTGCCCCATATCGAACATTTGGTGTTGCCCCAGAATGTACACCTGGTGTTGCCCCATATCGAACATTTGGTGTTGCCCCAGAATGTACACCTGGTGTTGTCCCAGATCGTACACCTGGTGTTGCCCAAGGTCGAACACCTGGTGTTATTTCATTTGAAATACAATTCTTAAATGTAAATACTACTGACTCAACCGCCATAAGTGAATGTTTCGTCCGTTCTTCTCTTCCGATAAAGACAAGTGCACAAAAAGCGATAACTTTCATGGATTATTTGTCACAACCACTAAGTTATTTCATACAAGTTAAATATGCACAGCAGTGATAACGTATTATGTTATATTCCCTGCTATTTTTTTGCCATGACTGACAGACAATAAGTTTAGTAACATAACAACCTGCCGGTAGGTGGCACTGCGGCTGTTGCTCTAGTGTAAATTACACATAATTATACGAGTCTTCGATTGTAACTGCTGTGTTTTCTTCTCCAATATGACACTTGACAACGCGTTGCATCGCTTTTAGACCCCACCGTGACAAACCTGACGGTGGTCAAGACGTACGGCAATAAGGTGGAGATCTGGTGGCAGTACGTCATCAGCTGTTACCTCACCGAGGGGGTAAAAATCAGCTACAAGACGGCGTCGGATGTCGAGAAGGAAGTGACGTTGCCGGCTGCGCAATCGTCGTATGTTGTGGAGGATCTCGACCCGAATAACGATTACAGTATCGATGTTGTCACTGTCTATGAGGGCGGCAAAACTAGCCAAGTGAAATCGCTCCAGTTCAACTCGGGCGACCTCTTAGAAGACGATTCGGGTGAGTGGAGTGCTCGATTGTATGTCATTATTAACCGTATATAATAGCATAGAGTGACTCTGTTATTAAATAATAATAACAATAATTATGATAATAATATAACACGTACGACGACACATTCATTTTGGGACGATTTCAAAGCTTCATATATCACAATTATCGTAAAGATATAGTAAGCTTCAATGTGCATACTATATCGAACACATTGGTTTCCAGTCAACAATGTGTGATATATTTCACATAACCTTGTTGAATGGCATATATATATATATATATATATATATATATATATATATATATATATATATATATATATATATATATATATATATATATATATATATATATGTATGCATGTTCATTGTCTGCACGCTTGACTAAGAGCATTTCTGTACGTGTACTATTATATTTTTTAGTGTTTGAGGTATATATAATACTTGTATTCGCATTGACTGCACGCATTACTGCATACATTTCTGTAGTGATAAGCATTAACTAATTGCAACAGTTTATTTTTACAGCGAGCAGCGGTGGACTAGCAACGGGCGCCATTGCAGGAATAGTGATCGGTAAGTTTCTCTCAACGCAACTTCTCGCAACTAATCCGTGTTTGGCCCGATGACTTCTAAGCACTGCAAAAATAGTGATATAAAGAAATTTGAAAATTTGGAATCGTCGACACAAGAGACCAGGAGACTAATATAAGACCAAATAGAAGTGTTTAAAATAGTGACTAGTTATGAAGATTTTTATAGGAATGTGCTCTTCAAGCTTAAAGAATACAGTAGATCCAAATGACACAAAGCAGCATTAGTTAAGGAACAGTGAAAGTTGGACATGATAAAATACTCATTCTAACTGAGGGTAATAAATGAATAAACTGTCAAATGATTGTGTCAATGTTAGTAGTGTAAATATGTTTAAAAACAGAATTGACAAATATCTAATAAGGATGAGCTATACGTAATTTGTTGTATAAATTGTTGGACTCTCGTTAAGCCAATAGCTTCCTTGTCCACTTGCCATCTGGGACTTGTTGTTTGGGATGACAATCTTGTTAAATCTTGTCACATCTTCCTTTGTCAGCCGCATTCCTCCCATTGCTGGTCAAATATCTCGTCAAATGAGTAGTACCTCAATTGGTCTTCGTGCTTCCAGTCATCGCGATGCTTCCAGTCATCGCGATGCTTCCAGTCATCGCGATG
This sequence comes from Lamellibrachia satsuma, assembly GCA_033239005.1. NCBI lineage: Eukaryota > Metazoa > Annelida > Polychaeta > Sabellida > Siboglinidae > Lamellibrachia > Lamellibrachia satsuma. The sequence goes on along the minus strand of BSQZ01000001.1, from coordinate 32,212,918 downwards.
CTTCCAGTCACCGCTATGCTTCAGTCATCGCGATGCTTCCAGTCATCGCGATGCTTCAAGTCATCGCGATGCTTCCAGTCATCGCGATGCTTCAAGTCATCGCGATGCTTCCAGTCATCGCGATGGTTCCAGTCACCGCGATGCTTCAGTCATCGCGATGCTTCCAGTCATCGCGATGCTTCAAGTCATCGCGATACTTCCAGTCATCGCGATGCTTCAAGTCATCGCGATGCTTCCAGTCATCGCGATGCTTCCATTCATCGCGATGCTGCCCCAGTCATTAGTATTGAGTATTTACAACGAACTGAAATCGTGTTTCACTGCACGATACATTTGAGATAAACTGTATGTATTGTGTTATGGGAGGTCACTTCTAAGTGCATGTACTTCGACCACTCTGTGTTTGGTCAGGCACACTTGATGACACTTAGTTGATGCGCCTTTTGGTATCTTAATGTTATTAATATGCTTATCAATTGATTTCTACTTCGAGTAGAGCAGATCATATGATTGCTGACAAGGAATATCGGTACAACATTGCACAGAATGCCACAAGGTTAACGGTACGATATGCCCCTGGATGCCACAGATATATATATATATATATATATATATATATATATATATATATATATATATATATATATATATATATATATATATATATATATATATATATATATATATATATATATATTGGTAAGGGCGTAGCGGTATATGACATGACAGGAGATGTCACATATATATATATATATATATATATATATATATATGACATGACAGGAGATGTCATATATATATATATATATATATATATATATATATATATATATATATATATACAGTTGGCAAGGGCGTAGCAGATAACTTGTCAACATGGACGTAACAGTCCACGAAGTGAATTCGCATTCATGCTACATCCAGTTTCTCTGCAGTGTCCATTGTAACGAGGGGTCGATCTTTGCAGTGATGTTGATCCTTGTGGTTGTGATCGTCGTGCTCGTCCTGTTCATTATAACGAGACGCCGCCAGAACCAGCCGTACATGCCGCGCAACCTCCACGACTTCAGACAGACCATGAGACAAAGTGTGTTTCTTGGCGGAGCCAGGAGCGTCGACGGACCACAGACCGGCGCCACCGCCGTCCAAACGAAGAACAACTTAGTGAGCTTCACATCCAGCCTATATTAATGCGTCCGTTTTATTTTTTACTAATAAGACATTACACAAAACAATATTTCTTGGTAGTACGGATCACCGTGCAATACTTTAGTGCAAAACTTAAAGCGTGTATCATCACACATTATTTTACTGCGCATAATGCAACAGTCAAAACGCTTTAGAACATACACATCTACACTAAACATATAGAAAAGGGACCACTTTAAGTGCAATTGCTACATACGTTTTACCTGCCAAACATATTTAATTAGAAAGTAACAAATGGCATGTCCAGGAGCACAAACTGTGATTAGCCAGTGTCTGTCTGTCATGTTCTTCGCGGTTATGTTGTTTACTTGCTTGGCTTAATTGTGAGACATTTACATTACATATACATTGCCTTTCATCATGTTGCAATTTGTAGTTTTATGTCGTCATACGTGTTGTCTTTATGTCGTTGGTGAAGTCCTTGACCCAATCTTCATTCCGGTCATTATTAAGGTCATGATAAATATCATATAATAATGTTTGTCATCATAATTGTATACCGTATTTATTGTAGCAAGGGAGGCCACTAACTCCTGTCTCTCTGTCCATCGTAGAGTCCCTCTTCCAAACCGGGACACAACCAATACACGCCAGACGAAGACGACGACGACGACGTCTATTTGTACGGCAACATGGTGACCGACAGTGTCGCCTCCTGGAAGATCCCCACCGGAAATGTTGAACTGGTCCAGCGACTGCCGAACGCCAAAGGGCGCTTCGCCGACATCTACCAGGCGACTCTGACGGTGAAGAACGGGAAGCAAGAGGTCGTAGCGAAGAGGCTGAAACGTACGTCTTGACTGATATGTGTACAGCTAATGTAGAGTTAATATGTACTGTGCAAAGGTGATGCTTCGTACGACGTAGCAACTAAACACACGTGCAATTTGTATAACAGACACCAGTTCGTGACTTTTCAAAGGGTTTTATTATTTTCAGACGAGATTGGGCAGGATTTGATATGATATTAGGCTTACGTCATAGAGGTCACGTTAAGATTGCAACATTCGTTTTGTCAAAATCTTCGATAATCCACAAAGTATTTTCTTTTGCGTCAATATTGTGATTATTGTAGTCAGAAATGTTTTTCCAGTAACAGTAGCAGATAAACCTTATAAGTGCAAGGTAACGTGTAAAGTGTTAGTGATAGTTAATTAATGTACTATTGTTGTGACTTAACATGTGTGTTCACTCACTCATTCACTCATTCGCTTAATCACTAATTCACTTAATCACTCATTCACTCATTAACTTAATCTCTATTTTATCCATTCACTCGTGCACGTATTAGCACATTTATTAATTTACCACTTCACGCATTTACTCATTCATTCAATAATTCATAGATTGATTCTCTCACTTTCTCACTCACTAACTCATTCACTCATTCATTCACTCATTCAATCATTCACACATTCATTCATTCACCCATGTACTCATTTAATCTTTCACTAATTCACTAATCCGCTATTCCACTCATCCACATAACCATTCAGTCATTCATTCAATTATCGACTTATACATTCACTGACATACACGCTTCGGTCTACTCGGCATCTGTTATTATTTTCGACGTTGTTGAAACTGACATCCTGTTGAACGTTGGCAGAACGCGGCAACGCCAACGACGAGATTCTGATGACTGCAAAGATGAATTTCTTTGCGACTGCTTGTCCAAAACACGAGAACATCCTCCTGTTCGTCGGCGCTGTTACCCAAGGTAAGGGCACCTGTGTCAATATGGAATATGGTATGTCAACCTCTCTCTCTCTCTGTCTCTCTGTCTCTCTCTCTCTCTCTCTCTCTCTCTCTCTCTATCTCTCTCTCTCTCTCTCTCTCTCTCTCTCTCTCTCTCTCTCTCTCTCTCTCTCTCTCTCTCTCTCTCTCTCTCTCTCTCTCTCTCTCTCTCTCTCTCTCTCTCTCTCTCTCTCTCTCTCTCTCTCTCTCTCTCTCTCTCTTTCTCTCTCTCTCTCTCCCTCTCTCTCTCTCTCTCTCTCTCTCTCCTCTCTCCACCTCTCTCTCTATATGACAACAATATGACCTTGAACTTTCGGTGGTTGTTGATGTTTCGGTCGCTTGTTTAATTTGTGTATGCACTTATATCTAGTGTTGTATATTAGAAAATCTACACGCATTACTGTCAACTAAATTAAATATATTGTCAACGTCGATATGTATATTACACCATCATGATTTTACTCTATCACGTTTGTGACATAATTTATATTGAACGCATTATTGTCGCAACAATTTAGCAAGTTGTTTCGTATTGGGATAGCCGTGTTCAAGCGCTCAACTTTTGTGAGGTCGATAATTGCATCAATTTATATATCTTATATTTAGTGCAAAGAAACCCATCACTCTGCAAAGTAGATTTTTCTGAACGTGTGGAGATATGTTGTAGATAACCACCTCCCATTATTCCTGTTTGCCGCTACAGGTCCCGTCTTGCTGTTTGAATTGTGCGACTTGGGCCGTCTGCGAGAGTGGCTCGTGGCACAGACTAAAGTGACGGAAGATTTGGAGGACAGGATGATAACGATCAGTCTGCACATCGCCCGAGGAATGAAGCAGCTGCATTCTCACGAGGTGAAGAATCGCTGTGTAGCCAAAGTCGTAAAACAGTGAAAACATTTCATTTAACGTATGACTATTATTATGTTGTTGTTACCATTATTATCATCAATCATCATCATCTTTGTATTTATATTAAATATAATTATCATATGATTATATGTTACGTTATATACGAACTAATTTTCCAATGCAGTCATTATAATGACACATAGCCTACAAAGGTCTACTTAGTTGATTTTGTTTATTTCATCGTATACTATTCAGTCGCTTATATATAAGGTTTTACACACGTTTTTGTAGATCGTCCATCGACGACTTGGCGCCCGCAATGTCTTACTGAAGAGCGCCGGAAGTGATGTAATCATTGCCAAAATCGCTGGGTTTGGGCCGATGAAAGGCGAACAGGCGACTTCGGGCGACAACTACAACGTTAGTATATTGTGCACACACTTGTTCTTTACAGCTTTGTTTTTACTTTCTTACGAATGCCTGCTATTTCTTTGTCTCACATTAATATCGCTTAGACATGTAATAGTATATATATATATATATATATATATATATATATATATATATATATATATATATATATATATATATATATATATATATATATATATATATATATATATATATATATATGTATATATATATATGTGTATATATATATATATATATATATATATATATATATATATATATATATATATATATATAGAGAGAGAGAGAGAGAGAGAGAGAGACAGAGAGAGAGAGAGACAGAGAGAGAGAGAGAGAGAGAGAGGGGGAGAGAGAGGGAGAGAGGGGGGGAGAGAGAGAGAGAGAGAGAGAGAGAGAGAGAGAGAGAGAGAGAGAGAGAGAGAGAGAGAGAGAGAGAGAGAGAGAGAGAGAGAGAGAGAGAGAGAGAGAAGCATAGCGTTTGTTTCTGCGCAATAAACCCGCACGTATTAAAACAGACAAGTTACATTATGTGACGTTTGTGTTACAGTTAATGGTGTTTTCAACTATTACTGCATTAAATCGTATTCGTTTGAACCATTACAAAGATTTGCAGTGTTAATAGGCCTGACGTATAGAAAGGTTGTCGTGTTTGAAGTAGTTGAGTTGTTGTCTCGCTGCAGGAGAAGATCCCGGTGAAGTGGATGGCGCTGGAGCAGCTGAGCGTGGCCCCCGGGGAGAGGCGCAAGTACGACGAGAAGACAGACGTCTGGTCGTACGGCGTCACACTGTGGGAGATCTACAGCAAAGGTTAGACGTCATCCTTCGTTATCGTTCTCCCGTTGTAGATGTCGCCGTCCAGTCGTCGTCCTGTGACTACATTAAAACAAGGTTGACATATATATATATATATATATATATATATATATATATATATATATATATATATATATATATATATATATATATATATATATATATATATATATATATATATATATATATATATATATATATATATATATATATATATATATATATATATCAGGAGGGCGGATTACACAGATATTAAAAATGTTGGACTCTCGATAAGCCAATGGCTTCCTTGCCACACGTTATAAATAATACTCCAGAATTAATTATAAAAATATTCAGTCACAGTTTACGTGGTTTTGCGTACTATTTCAAAAATGTTCTCTTACAAAAATATGAAATCACATGTACAATATCAAATTGTTATATATTTCAACAAAACCTGCAAAACTAATAAGATACACATATATGGATAGATACACAAGTCTTTCATACATACAAGTATTTAGGAATCTACATTCAATTAGTTATATGTGTACTACAAACAAGCATACTTTATGTACAGTTACACTTACAAAGAGATAGACACCGTATTTAAAAAAAAACATTATTAAAATAAGGAATTTTTATATATATCACTTGTCATAATAGGAGTCACTAAGCCCTTTTTTATTAAGTTTTTTAGTTTGTAATTCTTATGAGTTTATGTTAATTATAGTTGAAGTATACATACAACATATGTGTATAGTAATATACATGTAAACTGCAAACTGTACAATTTAATTTGGGATAAAATAAACATATTGTTCTTGTTCTTGCCTTCATTTATCTTGGCCTTTGCGATGGCAATCTTGTTAAATCTTGTTAAATAAGCTTCACAGTCGCCGCCAAGAAGCCGCAACAACCACAACAACGACCTATTTACTACAACTACGGCGACAACAACAATACTATTCCCACCACATCGCCAAATTGCCACTCAACCATGACCACGACCGCGTCTGCTACAGCTACAGCCATAGTAACAGCCATTACGACAACTACATCAATAACACTGCATCTGTCATCATATCCACAATCATTAGTAGTCTCCATTGATCATGCTGATTGCTATTATGATCACCTACGATGACAACAACAGCAGCAACAACTACAGCAGCTCGAACAGCAGCAGCAGCTCATACTGCAATAACAACAACGTTAACAGCAACAGCAACAACAACATTACCAATGACATCAATAACACGAACTACAGCTGCTCGAACAGCAGCAGCAGCTCATACTGCAACCGTGGCAATAACAACAACGTTAACAACAACAGCAACAACAACATTACCAATGACATCAAGAGCACGAACATCATCATCGTCTACAAGAACACCTCTCCACTGTTTGTTGTTCCATTGTTGCAGGTGAAGTTCCCTACTCCGACAAAAGTAGCAGTCAACTGAAGGTTGTCCTCGACAGCGGGCATCGCATGCCTCGCCCGACGCACTGCCAAGATACGATGTAAGTGAAACATACCCACACTTATGTTGAAGCAGCGTATATTGTAGTTTAGCGGCATATCTAATGCAAACTGCAATATCTATCTGCCAATTAACAGCACATAAAGAACACATTATATATTTATATATATATATATATATATATATATATATATATATATATATATAGACGTCTGTAGAAGTCGGATATGTGTCACTATGCACGTGATAAGTAAACACGCAAGCACGATTGCAAGACTGCACAATGTTGTACGTTCGCATTCACACATACCCCATTTAACTTAATGCTAATGCATTATATCTGTGCACGAACAGTCAATTTAAAATGCTGTCCCTGCACTTGTATTGGCCTGATCACGTTCCGTGCGCGTGGTTTTACTTACAGGTATGACCAGGTCATGAAGCCGTGCTGGAGCAGCAGCGTCAGCTCGCGGCCGTCGTTCGCAGACGTCGTCAACAAAATCGAAAAGTTGTTCACAGGTGGCGCTGCAGGGGACGAGTACTACTACGACATCTCGAAAAAGGGAGAGGGACAGGCAGGCGTGGAGGACGACGGCTTGTATCAGAACAACATTGTGAGGAAGCCACAGTAAGATCACGACACGTGCGACTTCCGCAATGGATGTGTGCGTTTTGAACGTGCATACGTTATTTCTTCTTAGTCAGCCCCATTCTGCGCTGTAGTAGCAATAGTTGATCGTACAGCAGCAATCACTCTTTCTTCGCCTTTGGCTTATCCTCAGCCGAAGTCCTGAGTCCACAGTCCTGCTTCTTTGTAGTCGATGCGCGGTACAAATAACAGGTTCACGGAGTGACGGCCTTTCCGCGCTCTATATCTGTCATCACCTGCCACCTAGTACGCCGACAGCAAGGCCTGTCTGTGCAGACGTTTCGTCTGACATCCACAGCACGTCTCGGAACCTAGACCATGTTAGTTGGACCATTTTCACGGACATTGGAACTCACGCTGTATAGTGCATGTAGTTATAATGTTATATATTGTATAATGCGTCGTTTTTCTTTGTTGGATATATAATCGACGAATGTGTTTGCATAATCACGTAAGGATTGTTTAAGGTTTTGTTTTTGTCGAAACAAAGAACTAGTTACATGGTGTCCCAAACGTAAATTCCTGTTGCGTAGACGTGTGAGTGGGTTAAGTGTTGTACGCGCTGGAAGAGCAACGTTCGACTTGTGTGATGATTGTGTCACCGCTTTGCTTTCTTCGATCCACGTTTAGAAGATGTAATGTTACTGAATCAACTTTCGTGAAGCGTGTCACATAATATTAAATGTTACTCTTTGGCGTAAATTTGTGTATCTTCTTATGTTTGTACATTCTTCATTCTTCGATAATTGTGCCTCTTCGATATTATCTTGCCAAATGTTTAGCTGTTGAACCATAAAATCAAATCTTTGTATGTAGATATGTATATACATTTTCGGTGATACAAATTGTTAGCAACGTGTTTGTGCAACGTTAGGCTTACGCACACACCCGAAACCAGTTGAAACAATGTGTGAAAATAAACTTGTATATTATCTATTACACCATTTGTATATTAGGTGTCATTAGAAGCGACGTAAATGCAGTTTATTGAACTGTAGTAAAATCTAATGAGCATATGAGCTATCTACTTCAACAAATGTAAATGCACAGTGTAACATTTACATTTGTGGGTAAGCTTAGCACGAAACACACCCCTCCACACACACACACACACACACACACACACACACACACACACACACACACACACACACACACACACACACACACACACACACACACACACACACACACGCACACACACACACACACACACACACAAACACCACACACGCACGCACGCACGCACGCGCGCACACACGCACACACACACACACACGCGCGCACATACGCAAACACAAGATATTATCTAGTTCGACAAATGTATTAGTTCAATGTAATAAATACACGCTCACGCACACACGGACACACGCACACACACACACGCTCACACGCACACACACACATACGCACGCACACACGCACACACGCACCGTCGACAATCTCACGCGATGATACCTATTTTTTTAGTGTTATATTATGCACTAGAGACGCCACGGGTTATTTCGGGTAGATTTTATTAAGATACTTTAATAGAGCCTATTACTGATGAAATGTGGGAGACCCCATACCATCAACAGGAGGAGAGGCATACCTTATTCTGCCGCATCATTTCTCTGGGAGACCCCCATACCATCAACATGAGGAGAGGTATACCTTACTCTGGGAGACCCCATACCATTAACAGGAGGGGAGGCATACCTTACTCTGGGAGACCTCCATACCATCAACAGGAGGAGAGGCATACCTTTCTCTGGGAGACTCCATACCGTCAACAGGAGGAGAGGCATACGGTACTCTGGGCGACCCCATACCATCAACAGGACGAGAGACAAACCGTACTCTGCCCCATCCTTTCTCTGGGAGACTCCCATACCATCAACAGAGGGTTATTGCATGTCAACCATATTCAAGAAAGCGTCTCCAATTCCCGTGAATTTGTTATATCTGCCAATAGTCATTCTCTAGTAATAGTCTCGATCCAGGATATTTTCACATGAGTAAACATATTCTGTTAAACCTACTGGACACCTGGAAAAACATGGATATTTTATAAGCATTACAACAATATGACCTTCAACTTTCGGTGGTCGTTGATGTGTCGATCACTTGCTACAATATTGTATATTTATAACTATTGTTTTATTTTAAATACATTACAACATACACATCTACAATAAACTTACGGAAAAGCGAAACCATTAAGGGCAATTGTTAACTACGATATGCATGCCAAATTTAATTAGGAAAAGTTAAATGTCATGTCTAGCAGCACGAAGTGAGATTACCCGCTGTTTGTTCCTCCATATATCCTTTCCATGTGTAGTTCTACTTAATAGAGCATCCCCCATTTTATATTCTTCGTCCATGTTTCCATGTCCTATGTGTATGCGTTTACACTTCCCAAAATTTTATAACATTTGCTATTTTTCTGACCATTTAACTAATTTATCTGGATCATCCTGTAAACTTTGTTTATCTGTATCATTAGTAACTTTTCTGAATACTTTTGTCAAACTCGATATGTGGATCACACATCCATATCGTAAGAAGGATATAGGTACGCTTGAACGCATACAAAGTAGAGCAACTAAAATGATTCCAGAACTGAGAGACCTTAGTTATGAAGAACGCCTGAAAGAATGTGGTTTAACAACTCTAGAGACAAGGAGGTTAAGAGGAGATCAGATTGAAGTTTTTAAGATATTAAATGGGTATGAAAATATTGATAGAAATATGTTTTTCTCACTCAAGAAGGATAGCAGAACTAGAGGACATGAGGTAAAATTAGTAAAGGATCAATGTAGATTGGACATCAGGAAGCACTCGTTCTCACAGAGGACAATAAATGAATGGAACAAATTGTCTACAGATTGTGTAACTGCTAGCAGCGTGAATATGTTTAAAAACAAGGTAGACACATATCTCAGGAGGGCGGGTTATAAGTAGATGAACATCGTTGGACTCTCGATAAGCCAATGGCTTCCTTGTCCACTTGCCATCTGGGCCTTTGGCTTGGATGGCAACTCTTGTTAAATCTTGTTAAATTGTACTCTTTCACGTTAATGACATCATTCATATTGAACGTATTATTGCCACAACAATTTAGCATTTTTTCTTATTGTGACAGTGTTGGTCCAGCGCCCAGCTCTTGTGTGGTCGATAATAATAATAATTTCAACCTATACCTCTAATAATTAGTGCAAAGAAACCCACCGTACTTGCGAAGTAGATTGTTCTGAACTTGTCATACTCTCCTGCTTGTCGCTACACGTCCCGCCTTGCTCTTTGAGTTGTGCGACTTGGGCCGTCTACGAGAGTGGCTTGTGGCACATACTAAAGTGACGGAAGATTTGGAGGACAGGATGATAACGATCAGTCTGCACATCGCCCGAGGGATGAAACAACTGCATTCTCACGAAGTGAAACATCGTTGTGTAGCGAAAGTCGTAAAACAGTTAAAACAATTCAGTTGATGTGTAACTTATACTATATAGTAATATCGTTGTTATTATTGTTATCATCATCATCTTTGCATCTATATTAAATATAATTGTCATATGATTCTATGTTACGTTACATACGAATGTTTTTTATAATGCAATCATTATATAATGACACCTACAAAGGTCCACATAGTTTAACAAGATTGCCATCCCAAACAACACGTTCCAGATGGCAAGTGGACAAGGAAGCCATTGGCTTATCGAGAGTCCAACAATTCACCATATCACCTATGTAGAGCCCGCCCTTATCAAATATATGTCAATTCTATTTTTAAACATATTCACACTACTAGCATTAACACATCAGTTTGTTCCATTCATTTATCATCATCTGTGAGAAAGAGTACTTTTTCATGTCCAATCTACACTGTTCCTTAACTAAAGGTGCTTTGTGTCCTCTGGTTCTACTGCCTTCTTTAAGTTTGAAGAACATATTCCTAACAACATCCTCATCGTTCACTATTTTAAACACTTCTGTTGTCATACATTGTAATAAGCGGCTTTCATAACTAAGATCTCTCAATTCTGGAATCATTTTAGTTGCTCTTCGTTGTATTCTTTCTTACGATACGGCCTCCATGCTTGAATACAATATCCCAAATGTGGTATAATTATTGCTTTGTACAGGGGTACAATTAGCTGTTTCTCCTTATACGTGATAGATCTCCTAATTAGACCTAGAATTGTATTTCCTTTCGAAGCAGCATGTGTAGTTCTACTTAATAGAGCATCCCCCATTTTATATTCGTCGTCCATGTTTCCATGTCCTATGTGTATGCGTTTACACTTCCCAAAATTTAATAACATTTGCCATTTGTCTGACCATTTGTCTGACCATTTAGCAATTTTTATAATAGCCTCTTTAGATAGGTGTTTTTTCTTCGACCTTTTCCCTTGTTTTCTTAATGGAACAAATTTCTCAGTATTGCCCTCAATCTCATATATAAAATAAGTCCAGCATTCTGTTGCCGTCTTGTACTTAAGCAAGTTATTCCAATCTTTATTTGCTAAATATGTTCTCATCTCTTTATATTTGCCTTTGTTGAAGTTCCTCCTCAATTGTTTTTTTTATATATAGTCACTGTTTTTACTTTTATGTTAAAATGGATCTGGTTATGGTCACATGAACCCAAAGGTTCCTGTACTTTAACATTGTCAACTAACTAATTTTGAGAAGATAACATTAAATCTAACACATTCCCTCCTCTGGTTGGTTCCAAGACATGTTGAGTAAGGAAAGAATATTGTGTTAGAAGTAGAAACTAATGGTCGTCACCCATAACTCTCTCTAATCATTTATATTGTATATGGCCATGGCCAAGTCACCCATTATAACACATTCCCACTTGCTCACCTCCCTTATCGCCTTTTGTATGTTTTACATCTTCCTCTTGTCCTATGCTAGGACTACGATAAACTACACCTATTGTTAATGTTGAGTTCTTGGTAACTATGTTACACCAAATTGCTTCCTCACAATCTGCTTCACTTTTCGGTGTTATTTCATATGCTTGGATAGATTCTTTAATAATTTTATTTACTCTGCTCCTGGCATTTAAACATACACATTTATGTTCATTGTCTGAAATTATTGGTGAACATTTCTTTGGATGTGTATTTATAGTAGTAATCCTTTGAATTTTCTCTGTCAGTTCCCCAGCGCAACTAGTTTAAATAATATATGGTACCTGTGCCCTCGTCGACAACGCTGACAAACTCACACCCAAGAACTGCAGCACCCTTCCCAGTCAGATGAAGTCTCTCATAAAAAGTCATCTCTTGTCACAAAGCTTAACCTACGAAACCTACTCCCTCCTCCATACATACATTATGTACTTGTGTGTTGATCGCCATCCTCCTACAGGTCCTATACTCCACACCCCTGCCTCTCGTTACTGGTAATATCGAAAATACAATATGTCCAATTCGTACCTCTTTAAATGTCTCGAACAACCTCCTGTACTTAACAACGACGGCCGACGTACCCTCCTTCTCGGCATAGTTCGTTCGAACATGCACGGGAACAGCACCTCCCGTGCCACCACCCATGACCTGTCCTGCCTTCTCTGCTACATCCTCTATTTTCCCCTGGTAGGCATACATTTATATCATCTCCTCTGTTTACAATTTTATCCACTTTGCTATTGATTTAATCGCCAATGAATATCAGGTCTTTCCTCGTCTCCCCTGTGATCTACGTCAGCAAAGCTCCTTTCCTGTCGCACACTATGCCCCTTTCTCTTCTATCATTAACCTCTTACCACCTGGCAAACCCTCTCCATTCACCGTTTACCTTTCTTTTGTTGCATACTCTGGATCCTGTTATCTTTCTTCTTCTGATCCACAGTCTTCACATTTTCTCTGCTCTTGTTGTCCCCGACCATCTTTCCACCTGAAATCCGTCTCCATTCATCCGGTTATCTTCCTTTTGCTGCACACTCTTCCATTTTCCTTCTTTCTTCTTCTTACCAGCTTTCTCCCTCACATCCCTACACACAAAATGGAAATAATCTGCCTTGACCTCTGCCCACGAATTTACACACCCAGGCTTTGCAAAATCTATCCAGCTGTCGCAGCCAGAGCATGTCAAATTACGTATCGCCTTTACTTGCCGTTTGCACGGCGCTCTGTTAGAAATTCAATTTATATTTGCTTATAATCAGTTATGTTTATAATTTACATTAGGTAGTCTTCACAAAGACTGCTTTTGTGTTGTAATACACACTTTATTATATATTACTTAGGTCTTAATTAAATTTGCAACTATTCACTTGCAACTTATTTTCTATGTAACATCTGACGACAACAAACGTAATATCGCTCGCGCTAACAAAATTTCAGTGACCTTCATTAAATTACATTGAATTACTACCTACGGATACGGCTAACTTTTAACAACACATGTTACTAAAACGAAATATCCGGGTGCTCAATCTTTAATATGTACTAAATTAGTTACAATAATATTATGTTTCTTATTGTATGTATCCAATCAACTAATCGCAACAAACCTTAATTATCGCTCGCGTTTCCGAGTCTTCGGATATCTACTATATAAACTACCCTAATTTACTCCAATGGCTACATTTTAACACTACTTATCTGCTTAGTATCTCACGCTTTAGACAAATATCCAATCTCCTCAAGATTTCCCAAGATGCAAGTTTGAATATGTTTATATCATCGTATGCTATTCAGTCACTTGTATATAAGGTTCTACGCACTTCTTTGTAGATCGTCCACCGACTATATATATATATATATATATATATATATATATATATATATATATATATATATATATATATATATATATATATATATATATATATATATAATATTATATTATATATACTCTACTGGCCACAGACAGGACGGATTGAGACAGAGAAAGAGTTCAGGGATGCTTTGGGGAGGATGATGGGATTTGTGGAGCTGGAGGTGATGTTATGCATTGCGGGAGACTTCAATGCGCATGTTGGAGTAGTGGAACCAGGTGAAGAAAAGATTGTTGGCAGATATGGATAGGGAGCGAGGACTAGAGAGGGGCGAGCTCTGGTGGAGCTGCGAGATGGGTTAGCAGTGGCTAGCTCTTTCTTCAGAAGCGACAAAATCACAAGATCACATACAGGAGTGGAAAGCAAAAGATTGAATTAGATCAGTTGATAGTCCGGAAGCAGGAATGGAAGATTAAAGATGGTAAAGTTGTGGCTGGAGAGCCGTTCACGACATAGCACAAGCCAGTGGTGTTCGTTGTGCGTATGCAGAAGAAGAAACAAGCTAAGACTGTGGGCCGCAGGACTATTAAGTGGTGGAGGTGCAAAGACGACGTCGCTGTTGACTGTAAGGAGCGGGTGACGGTTAAGTAAGAAGAGCTCAGTGAAGAAGTTGGTGGTTTGGAGGAAGAATGGAAAAAGTACAAAGATACATTTGTGGGAGCTGCAGAGGAGCTATGTGGGAGAACATCAGGAAAGGACGGAGTGTCAAGGAGTAGAAAACAAGGATGGTGGACAAGCGAAGTTGCAGAGGCAGTATGCGAAAAGAAGGAAGCTTGGAAATAAATTGAAAAGACCAAGGAGAGAGGAAACCAACCGGATGCAAGGACGATGCACACATACGGGAGAAAGAAGAAGAAAGCAGCCAAGAGAGCTGTTGATAAGGCGAGGAGAGACGTGGAAGCAGTCGCGTATACAGCAAGCTAGATGAGGATGGTGGAAAGAAGATGATATACAAAATGGCCATAGACAGGGATGATAATAGTAAGGACGTTAAGGGTGGGACGGTGATCAAGGATAGAAATGGGAAGTTGGTGGTAGAACAAGAGGCAGTGCTCAAGGTCTGGGAAAGCTACTTCAAGGAGGTAATGAACCAGGAAGGAAATAACAACGACCTGGAATTACCATCGTATGTAGAGGGGAAAGTGGAGGTAAATGATATTACTGATACAGAGATGCAAACCGGGATGAAACGGGTGAAGAAGGGGAGAGCACCTGGTATCGATGGGGTACGTGTGGAGATGGTAATGGCAGCGGGGAGAGTGGAAACAGATGGACAACGAGGCTGCTGAATACATGCACGAGGAAAGGCAAAGTACCAGAGGAATAGCGGACAGGACTAATTGTCCCAATATGGAAGAGGAAGGGAGATGTGCAAGACCCATGGAAATACAGAGGCATCACTCTTCTAAGTCACATCATGAAACTGCTAGAGAGGATGCTGGATTGGAGGATTCGAAAGAGAGTAGAGCAAGAATTAGGTGAAGAACAACAGGGATTCAGAAAGGGGGGAGGGACGACTAATGGGATGTTTGCATTACACATGATAGAGAAGAGGTTGGAGATGCAAGAGAGAATGGCAGTAGTATTTGTGGGCCTGGAGAAGGAATATAACAAAGTCTCAAGAGAGATGGTGACGGCAATAGTAAGATGGATTGGTGTGCCAGAAGCAGAAGCCAGGATGGTGGAAGTAATGTATAAAAAAACAAAAGGAAGAATTGTGGTTGGATGTGGGTTGTCGGAAAGGTTTCCAGTTAACATCGGTTTGAGGCAAGGAAGTGCCCTTAGCCCTTTGCTGTTTATCATGGTGATGGAACTAATCAGCATGAAGATCAGCACGAAGGATGTTCTCAGGTATGCAGACGATCTGGCCATAATAGCAGAAAGCAAACAAGAACTAGATGAAGTGTTGGAGGAATGGAAGAGGGTGTTCAAGAAGAACGGACTGAGATTGAGCCGGGAGAAGACAGAAGTGATGCGGGTTGGACACCAGAGAGAGGACTTGAACATCAGGTTGGGCGGTAAGGAGATGGACCACGTGGATGGCTTTGTGTACCTTGGAGGAATGGTTACGGAGGTTGGACATTCCGATGAAGAGGTGCGACTTCGGATACACGCGGGAGCGAATGCCTGGAGAAAGGTAGAGGGAGTCATGTTGGACAGAACATTTCGAAAAAGCTGAAAGGGAAAGTTCTGAGAGCGGGTGTTACACCGGCATGCCTGTATAGTCTGGAGACAGTGGCATTGACAGAACAATAATAGCAGAGAGCAAACAAACAGGAAGTGTTGGAGGAATGGAAGGGGTGTTCAAGAAGCACGGAATGAGATTGAGCCTGGAGAAGACAGAAGTGATGTAGGTTGTAGGAAAGAGGTTGGGATGCAATGTAGCCTAACATAAAGATTGGTGAGACGCAGGATGAGATGGGCAGGTCACTTGGTAAGGATGGATGCAGGCAAACTAGCAAAGAGAGCAGAGGTGGAAAAACATAAAGGACGCTGGAAAAGGGGAAGGCCACAGCTGAGATGGGAGGACTGCGTGAGGAGGGATATGAGAAGATCAGAGGAGGATGAAATATGGAGAGAGGGGGTGCTGATAGATAACTATGGAAAGAAAGAACAGAAAGTATGGCTCGACAATACTGCGACTGTACCTGACACTCAGAAAACAAGGAGGAAGAGCACACATATAGTAAAACAGGTGTTCCCTTGTGAATCTATATAGTCTGCCAACTTGAACCACAACTGCCAACAGCAAAACAATGTTGCCCATCACATCACCAAATTACCACTCATCCATGACCACGACCGCTTCTGCCACAACTACAACCAAAGTAACAGCCAGAACAACAACTACAACGTATATTAATACTTAACGTATATCCTATAAGTTGAACTTATAAGCTAAAAGTTATAAGTTTGAAGCAGTGAACTTGCCCATTAAGCACTAGCGTGAGGGGTAGCAGAATGTGGGAGGTTGGTCCTAACAAATGGCGGGGGTGGGAGGTTGATCCTAACAAATTGGTGGGAGGTGGGAGGTTGGCCTCAAATATAGGTGGGAGGTAGACTCTCAATATTGATAGGATATTGTGAATATGACGACAGATCCTGTGTTAGTGTTGTAGTTGTTGTTCTGGCTGTTACTTTGGTTGCAGTTGTGTCAGAAGCGGTCGTGGTCATGGAGGAATGGTAATTTGGCGATGTGGTGGGCAACATTGTTTTGCTTTTGTCACAGGCGTAGTTGTGGACCAAGTTGGCGTTGTTGTGGTAGTAGTGGTACAAGTTGGTGTTGCTGTGGTAGTTGTGGTACAAGTTGGCGTTGTTGTGGTAGTTGTGGTACAAGTTGGCGTTGCTGTGGTAGTTGCGGCGTCGTGGCGGCGACTGTGAAGCTTTATTCAAACCTAAGTGATGGATTCAAGTCAAGCAGTACAGTGTATATTTTTACCCCCAAACGCGTTTGGACTGGGGTTGAAACCCCTGCCATACATCTCTCTAGTGTATTTATCGGCTTTCACCATGGCATGCATGAGTGATGTTCTGCCAGCGAGCGTGTCGACTTGTTCTAAAGCGCATAGACGACAATAGCATTACTGGTATTTTCTCCGTCCTGTTAAGTTATTACTGTTCTTAGATATCTAGGTTACACCGCATGTAAACATTATGTCTTCTTTGAAACCACTTCTAAAAACTAGTAGCATATTCACAATTGGAGGCCAGTATTAACGTATCCGTATCTTCGGCGCGACACTTTTGGAGAACATGTCACCGGCAAATTTAGCTGACGTCAGTGCCTATGAGTTACGGAACTACGGAGAAGTAGAACAGCTCATGTATAGCTGAAACTGTCTATTCACTGCTGGCAAAGTCAAACTAATTATCTTGGTAGATGCAGGTAAATGCATGGAATGTACACATAATGTAGATATATAAATTTCGACGATGATGAAGGTTGGGTAGATATGCATGCATGATTGCTAAGCTGCCAACTGTTGTACGTTCATATGCACTCGTTACAGTTGTGCACGAACATTCAAGTTAAAATGCTATCCCTGCACCTGTTTTTCGTTTATGTGACTTCCCAACAACTGGCTTGAACACATTGCGTGCGCGTGGTTTTACTGACTGGTACGACCAGGTCATGAAGCCGTGCTGGAGCAGCAGCGCCACCTCTCGGCCGTCGTTTGCAGACGTCGTCGACAAGATCGAGACGTTGTACACACGTGGCGCTGCAGGGGACGAGTACTACTACGACACCTCGGACGGGGACATGCAGTCGTGGGGGACGATGGCTTGTATCAGAACATGATTCGTCCTACAGCTGCAACCGTTCCTTCTCCGTCTTTGACCTCTGCGGCTCGCCCTCAGTCAAAGTTCTTAGCTCCAAGAAGTTTGTCCTCGACCTGAGAGTACACGGTCATACTGATTGGTGGTCACTCCGCAGTACAGGTTTACGGAGTGACGGCGTTTCGGGCGTTATATTTGACCGTGACCGAACACGGACCATCTTTGTTGGACCACTGTCACGAACAGCGGAACACGGACCGTCTTCGTTGGACCACTGTCACGAACAGCGGAACTGCATACGTTGCATAGTGCCTTGTATAGTGCCGTGTACTTGTTCATTGTTGGATTTCATCGATGAATGTGTTTGCAGCAGTTGCTAGTTGGTTGTTTAAATGTATTTGCTGTCGAGACAAAGATATCGTGATATCATGTCCAAAAAAAAAATTATTTGATGTCAACGTTGATGTGTCGCGATCATCGCTAGTTTACTGTGCGTGTGTCAAGCGTCGCACGCCCAGGAACAGCAACGTTCACCCTGTGTAAAGGTAATAGAGAGCGAGAATGTCACATGATGTGGAGTTATGTGTCAAACAATGGACGAATACCCAAGGAACTGTTTTCATTTGATTTCCGCATGATGCGGACCCTCAATGTTACCTTGCACCGAGAAAACAAACACTCGCCGTTTGATTGATCAGCGCCATAACTGTTATCAAATTACTGCCTCAAAGTGTATCAGCAATATAGCAAGCATATGTAATGCAATTAATATTTAAATTGAATATTTCTGACCGGTCTGGTACTTTTACTGGCATTATGATGAAAAAAGGCAATGTATGTTGGCAGGGTTCTTTTGTCAACGTAATCACGCAGTGCGCAAAGTGGTGCCATCTGGTGAAAGCAAATGGTCAATGTTTTATGAAGTCGCCATTGGAGGAGACAGCTCGTTTCGACCTGTGTTATGGCGTCTCAGGTCTCACGCAATCAAGTGGTTTGCTACAATTCAAACAACCCATTTTAGGGTTAAAGCATGAGTTTTTTGCCCATGTAATGATGCTAAACATATCACGCACTCAGTAATGTTATTTTATTTAGCTGAAGATATCGTTACAATCATTTGTAAAAATATGGTAACAATATGAATACATACATATATATATATATATATATATATATATATATATATATATATATATATATATATATATATATATATATATATATATATATATATATATATATATATATATATATAATGTGTGCGTGCGCGCGTGTGTGCGTGAGTGCGTGCGTAGGTATGAGTGTGCGTGTGTGCTTACGTTTGTGCGCTAGTTTGTCGTGTGTGTTTGTGTTTATTGCGTAATGAAACGAAACGTGTGAAACGTGTTAAATAAATAATCACACAAACGCGTGCCTCAAAGTATTTATTGGTATTTACCGGTGAATTTTCCGTAGCGTTTCATTACAAAACATCGCTGAGTGGCGCCACTGTCGGGGAGTGTGCTAACAGAAATGACGCATGGCGCCTCTGGAGGATACTTTAACAGTTATTTGTCGGAAAACAATTTGTCGAACAATCGTTTATCTACGACAACGCGTCCACGATCTTAATCAGAAAATATTGTATACTTGATCGTGTCAGTGATGAATACATCGTACCAAAACTATAGGCGTTTGGCCTTTGTGTTGAAAGCACTACAGTTCTTGAGTTCCGTAGGCCAGTCGTGGGGTCAACGCGAAATCACACGGACCATTCATATACAATACAGAGGTTCAAGTCTACTGCTCTTGCGGTAGAACAAACGTTTCTTATCAATTTTTACAGAGTTTACCGCTCTAATGCTTCCGAGATGAAATCTACTGCTCAACAGTATCTACCGCTTTTTATGCAACGTTACTTGGCACCTCTGAAAATATAAGATTCGCATTATTGAATTGTTCTACCGTGCCTTTGTCTGTGAATTTAAGACACGAACGTTATTTATATAACGAATGTGTGGTGACCGGAATACACAAATCTATCCAGTTACCCTGCAATCTACACTAGTAAGCAGTTGTGTCCGCGCTCGTGCGTTCGACGTATTGGCCATGTGATGATTACGACGTATCGACCATGTGATGATTACGACGTATTGGCCATGTGATGTTTACGACGTATTGACCATGTGGTGATTACGACGTATTGGCCATGTGATGATTACGACGTATTGGCCATGTGATGATTACGACGTATTGACCATGTGACGATTACGGCGTATTGACCATGTGGTGATTACGACGTATTGGCCATGTGATGATTACGACGTATTGGCCATGTGATGATTACGACGTATTGACCATGTGATGATTACGACGTATCGACCATGTGATGATTACGACGTATTGGCCATGTGATGATTACGACGTATCGACCATGTGATGATTACGACGTATTGACCATGTGATGATTACGACGCATTGACCATGCGATGATTACGACGTAATGACCATATGACGATTACGACGTATTGACCATGTGATGATTACGACGTATCGACCATGCGATGATTACGACGTAATGACCATATGACGATTACGGCGTATTGACCATGTGGTGATTACGGCGTATTGACCATGTGGTGATTACGCACATGCTACTTCGGGAAACATCTACTACAAAATGGTATGATTTGTCTCTCAGTCATCACACATCGGTTATTTGAACAAGTGCTGTACAATTCACCGGTAGCACCGTTTTCAACAGTGTTCATGAAGTCCAGGGTCGACAATAGCGTGACAAACAAGTGGATGATTTTTTACAATTGTGGTGTACTACTTGAATCAGATATGTAGTCATAGCCCAGAAACCGGCCTCTTCAACAGAACGTGCAGCTTTAGAATAGCAAGTGTATGTTATATAATATTAGCAAGTGCATAGCTGTTTATTATGTATATCAAACGTGCATGCGTTAAACAATAACGGCAACAATACAGTACTCCGAGATGTAATACTGTAATCGGAACGCACACTGCGAGTAGCGAGTATCACTTGGACATAAAGATCGGTATCAGAATGGCGCATACAAAGAACTGTCCCAGCGGCCACACGATTCGGTGTAGGTTGTAGTTGTTTTCGTACAACATAACGTGTACACTTTCACCTGTGGACAAATGCAACATGCGGTTATGATTTCAATCAATCAGTCATTCAGCAAATCAAACAATCAATCATTCATTCAATAAAACAGTCAATCAGTTTGAGAGACAACACTACTTGCGACGTGTAAATGTAGTTATAATCAACGAACGGGAAGAAAGGAGGAGGACACAAATATAACACGTATCCCACGTCCTCCCCAAACCCGTATTGTAATTACACAGATACGATAAAAAAGCTAACGACAATTTTAAGTTGCAGTTCCATCACAAATGTATACACCGACTATGCTATGTACTAATTGACCCTAACTGCAACAATGTTGTTAGACATACAACACCTGCTGCATCTAGTTGTGTTTTCAATTGAGGAATTCCATAATTTAAACCATAAACATAAATGCACGTCGACATATTGTTGGTATTATTACTGTTCGGCTTAAAGTATATATTTAACGAATACCGTGTACTGAATCATATACAGATTACCTAACCGTGTACTGATTCATATACATATTAACTAACCGTGTACTGATTCTTATACGGATTAACTAACCGTGTACTGATTCATATACATATTAACTAACCGTGTATTGATTCATATACATATTAACTAACCGTGTACTGATTCATATACAGATTAACTAACCGTGTACTGATTTATATACATATTAACTAACCGTGTACTGATTCATATACAGATTTAACTAACCGTGTAATATATAGATTAATTTGTTTGTACATATACCTGCTTTTCATCAGTATCAACAACAACAACAGCAACAGTAACAACAGTAGGGATATCAACACCAGCTGCATCAGAATGATTAGTAGCAGCACCGAAAGAAGCAGCATCCTCAAAAGTACCACAACTAGTTTCCTCATCAGCATCCTCAATAGCACCACCACTTCTACCACAACTAGCTTCCTCGTCAGCATCCTCGATAGCACCTCCACTTCTACCACCACTAGCTTCCTCGTCAGCATCCTCGATAGCACCTCCACTTCTACCACCACTAGCTTCCTCGTCAGCATCCTCGATAACACCACCACTGCTACCTCCACTAGCTTCCTCGTCAGCATCCTCGATAGCACCTCCACTTCTACCTCCACTAGCTTCCTCGTCAGCATCCTCGATAACACCTCCACTTCTACCTCCACTAGCTTCCTCGTCAGCATCCTCGATAACACCACCACTGCTAGCACCATCGGAGCCCTTCCCTGTCTGCAGCGATGTCAAGCAAGGCTGTGTCCTTGTTCCAACATTGTTTGGGATCTTCTTCTCCCTCCTTCTGTCATATGCCTTCGACTCTTCCTCAGATGGTATCTACGTGCACATCAGAACTGATGGGAATCTGTTCAACCTGGCACGTCTGGGTGCCAAAACAAAGGTGAAAGAGGTATACGTCAGGGAGATGCTGTTCGCGGATAATGCAGCACTCACTGCCACCTCATGAGAGGCCCTCCAGATGTTGGTCAATCGCTTTGAACACGCCTGCAGAGAGTTTGGACTCACAATCAGCCTGAAGAAGACGAACGTCATTGCGCGGGATTCCAGCCAAGTTCCCATCGTTGAGATCAATGACTACACCCTGGAGGTAGTAGAAGACTTCACCTACCTCGGGTCAAGCATCTCCAACAACCTTTCGCTGGACACTGATATAAACAGGCGCATCGGAAAAGCCGCATGCACTATGGCCAAGGTGACCAAAAGAGTATGGGAAAATAAGATGTTCACTGAGAACAACAAGATGAGAATCTACCAGGCCTGTGTGTTGAGCACCCTCCTCTATGGCAGCGAATCGTGGACCACATACATGTGCCAGGAGCGCCGCCTCAACACCTTCCACATGTGGTGCCTCAAGCGTATCCTCGGCATCACATGGCAGGACCGTATCTCGTACAGCGACATATTGGACCGTGCCAGGATCCGCAGCATGTATTCACTGCTGAGCCCGAGACGACTGCGCTGGTTGGGCCATGTACGGCGCATGGAGGACGGTCGCTTGCCGAAAGACATCCTCTATGGACAACTCACCAGTGGCGCGAGGCCAGTGGGACACCCAGCCCTCAGATTCAAGGACGCCTGCAATCGCGACATGAAGGCCTGTGACTTCAGCCCCAAAGGCTGGGAAGCAGTGGCCGAAGACCGCACTATGTGGCGTCAGGCAACACGCAGAGGCATTGAAAGTAAGATGAAAAGAGAAGGATGCGGCGAAAACAAAAAGCAGTACTTCCACCAATGTCATCCTGTTTCGTCTGCTTTGGCTGCGGCAAGGACTGCCACTCAAGAATCGGCCTTCACAGCCACAGTGGACGCTGCCAAAATTTGACAAGTTGACAACGGGGCGCATCAGGATCGTCTCTTCGAGACTACGCTCTGCCTACTTCTAGCACCACTAGTTTCCTCGTCAGCTTCCTCGAGAGCACCTCCACTTCTAGCACCGCTAGTTTCCTCGTCAGCATCCTCGATAGCACCTCCACTACTAGCACCACTAGTTTCCTCGTCAGGATCCTCAATAGCACCACTACTACTAGCACCAGTAGTTTCATCGTCAGGATCCTCAATAGCACTACCACTACTAGCACCACTATTTTCCTCTTCAGGATCCTCAATAGCACTACCACTACTAGCACCACTAGTTTCCTCATGATCCTCAATAGCACCACTAGTACTAGCACCACTAGTTTCCTCGTCAGGATCCTCAATATCACTACCACTACTAGCACCACTATTTACCTCGTCAGGATCCTTAATAAAAATACCACTACTAGCACCACTAGTTTCCTCGTCAGGATCCTCAATAGCACTACCGCTACTAGAACCACTAGTTTCCTCGTCAGATCCTCAATAGCACTACCACTACTAGCGCCACTAGTTTCCTCGTCAGGATCCTCAATAGGAATACCACTACTAGCACCACTAGTTTCCTCGTCATGATCCTCAATAGCACCACTACTAGTAGCATCACTAGTTTCCTCGTCATGATCCTCAATAGCACTACCACTACTAGCACCACTAGTTTCCTCGTCATGATCCTCAATAGCACTACCACAACTAGCACCACTAGTTTCCTCGTCAGGATCCTCAATAGCACTACCACTACTAGCACCACTAGTTTTCTCGTCATGATCCTCAATAGCACTACCACTACTAGCACCACTAGTTTCCTCGTCAGGATCCTCAATAGCACTACCACTACTAGCACCACTAGTTTCCTCGTCAGGATCCTCAATAGCACTACCACTACTAGCACCACTAGTTTCCTCGTCATGATCCTCAAAAGCACTACCACTACTAGCACCACTAGTTTCCTCGTCAGGATCCTCAATAGCACTACCACTACTAGCACCACTAGTTTCCTCGTCAGGATCCTCAATAGCACTACCACTACTAGCACCACTAGTTTCCTCTTCATGATCCTCAGTAGCACTACCACTACTAGCACCACTAGTTTCTTCGTCAGGATCCTCAATAGCACTACCACTACTAGCACCACTAGTTTCCTCGCCAGGATCCTCAATAGCACTACCACTAATAGCACCACTAGTTTCCTCTTCAGGATCCTCAATAGCACTACCACTACTAGCACCACTATTTTCCTCTTCAGGATCCTCAATAGCACTACCACTAATAGCACCACTAGTTTCCTCGGCAGCATCATCAATAGCACGGCCAACAGTCTACAAACAACAACGACAACAACACAAGCAGAAACAGCAACACTAATGACAACAACAACAGCAACAATAACAACAGCATGATGACCAAGACAACAACAATAAGTACAACTACAAAAACCGTCGACACCAACAACAGTAACTACAATGAATGAGAATGAAAACGTTACCTACCTACATCAGCGCACGAGGTGACCCTCACGTTAAGCCACTCGCGGTCACTTACTGCCAGGTATTGAGAACATACGTTGATTGTTTCCCGGATTTCGAAAAACCTGTTGTGGGAACCGTTCAGGTCTGCGACCTGCAAAACATCCAATTAAGTACGTTCATTACGTATGAACGTATGGCCAGGAATCGCCTGACAAACTCCAAAATTACACTCTTATGTTTCGGAATAATTTGCGTAGACAAAGCAGGACGTTCAAGCAGCATGATTTTAATAATTTTACCAATCCTCAGATTCTACTAAGTAATTAATACATGGTTTTATGTGCTATTTGGTTTATATTCTTAGTGTGCATTTTGGCAAGCAAAATTGAAATTTACATTTAATTACAGTACATTTAACGAACACCAATGATAGTGTTGCGATGAAAATCTGTTGACGATATTAAAAGAAATGAACACAAATACTGCTTCGTATGCCTAGTATCTATGACATCTTGTTGATAATATGTTGCAAATTATTATGTGAA